>JAHKKF010517836.1:0-15089 GCA_019740295.1 Labeo calbasu
CATTATAGGGTAGATTTGTACATACACTGCCAACACACATTAATGTTCAAACAACATGAAAAAGTGAACTTAGCATCCGATGACCCCTTTAAGAAATTATTCATAATGACATTTGCTGATGATGATACCGATAATTTGGTTTTCATACAGAATTATTAATAATGACATATGCTAATTTAGTTTTCTTAAGAAAAAAAAACTCGCTCAACTAATGCTTTCATTTGGTACATTCATATTAGAGGTCAAAATAACAACAGAGCTCAAAGTATTATATTTAGCTGCTATTATTATAATTTTTTGTAAGATAATAATCACACTCAAAACTAATTTGTTTGTGTACCACTCAAGTGCACATAAGTTAGTTTAAGGATTTATTGAAATATACATAGTGTTTTTATAGCTAACTAACCAACTGTGAACACTGGATAACTTTCCTGATTTAAATGCAACGTTAAGTGACATTTTGTTCACAAGCTGCTGTATTTGACATCTTTTTTTGCGTTGAAATGCTGATTGAGTGATTACATGAGACGTGATACATCTCAGTAAGTTGTACTTTATTTTTAAACACAGCTTCTTATGTTCATTCTTGTTTATTTTGTGTTATAACTTGTATTAAAGTGGAAGAGACTCTCGCTCCGTGCAGTCTCTTAAAATGAGGTGCTACAGCGATCACATTTAAAGGGATAGTTTACCCAAAAATGAAAATTCTGTCATTAATTACAAACCCATAAGACCTTTGTTCATCTTCGGAACACAAATTAAGATATTTTTTATGAAATCTGAGAGCTTTCTGACACTGCATAGACAGCAACACAACTGACACATTCAAGGCTCAGAAAGGTAGTAAGGACATCGTTCGTCATTATTTATTTTAGATTTTCGACAGGATATAATTTGCAGTGATCATCGGATGTTTTAAACAATCGGCCGATAATTGCTTTTATTGGCCGATACCCATTATTGGCTGTTACATCGGTGCATCCCTATTTATAAGGTGTGAACACCAGAACACCCTGGCAAACAACAAAATACCCTAGAAACCTCCCAGAACATTTGAATATGCAGCTAGCAATGACCCAGAACACCCTAGCATGGTGTCGTTGGGTTTTTATCCATATGCATCACTTTAGAGCATATAAAATAGTTTTGAGCATCATTAAAGAGCCGCCAACAGTAAAACTGTACTTCAAAGGCAGCGAGAACATTATTAACAAAGACAAGAGGGATTTGCTTGATTAACAGGCAGCTTTGATACGAGACTATCACTATACAGACTGACCTTACAGTCGGTTCCACTCGCACACTAGTGAGAGAGATTCTGTGACTTTTACCCAAATGCTGTTAATAAAAACCACACTATAAGAAGATCTCTCTCTCTCTCTCTCCTTCTCCTCTCTTGCTCATGTGAGAAAGCCTTTCAAACACCCTCTGGAAAATTACAGTGCTCTCCTGGATATCTCACCAGTGATGTCCAAACACTCCACCTTGCCAGAAACAACCACAAAAACACAGGCAAACAGAATCCAGTCGCTGCATGGGCTGGAGGAACCTATTCCATATTTTATACAGTAACACTTGTACTTTTGGGCTTATGGAATCAGGTACCATCAGAAACGGCAACTGTTGGATTTGCATTTAAGTTGTCACTGGTGAAAAACAATCTCAAATCCAATTTCATACAGTATAGATCCTCATATGAGGTCATGTACCAGCATAACAATAATTTCATGCACTCACCTGTACTGTTTACGAGTGTCGTACCGCCCCGCGTTCGTTTCTCGGATCTTCGTGGCCAGAACTCGTACGATATTTACAAACAGAATAAAGTTCAGCTGCAAGAAAGAAACAGGCATTCATTTATAATTGTGTTGTTTCATAATTCATTTGAGCAATAAATATAAATAAATAAACAAATATATATATAAAATTACTAAATATATTAAAATATATTTTACATGTGTTAAATTATATTAAATTATATTTAAGTATGTTTTACTTATATTATATTGTTAAAGTTACATAATATTATATAACATAATGTTCCTTGTTTTAATTTAATCTTTATTGTTAAAAAATATTGTACATTATATTGTACATTAAAAATAATTGTACAGTCTAAAAATACATTTGAGAAAGGAAGTAATGTTTTATTCATTAATTAATAATACAATTAAAGTAATATTTGGTAGATAAAATACATTTTTATTATGAATATATTTTGTTTTATTACTGTATTTAATAAACAATACTAACACTATATATATATATATAAAATTTAAATTACTTTTTTTATATTTTATTAACTTTTAATATTTGTATTAAATATTATATATAAAATATTATTGCATATATATATATATATATATTGCAGAATGTTTTATATCATTAAAATTATTTTTTATTAAATATTATATATAAAATATGGTAAACATATATATGATATATGATAAACACTTAATAATTATGACTGTCCATCAGATGTGGCTGCTAAAATTTCACAATTTCACTTTTTAATTTTTTAATTTATTTATTTTTAGTTATTGCAATAAAATGAGACGAGATGTACAGTATAAAGACAACTAATGAATATTACTTTAGTTTTTATTGTGGTGTCATTTTGAAATCAAGCTGTAATTTTGTAAAATTGCTCAAAAAGTGTAAAAAATAATATTTAATTGTGTGTTTTGGGGACAGCTTTGAAATTACCATTTGCAGGACAATTAAGCAATTTTATTCCAAAAGTGTTTAAAATGTAATTTCCACTCCAGACATTAACTGTGATGTGGCTGAAATGACAAAATTCTCCTTCGTGCAAGTGTTAAACAGTGCAAAAAGTTCCATTCTGCTTACATTTTTTCCTGCTTGGGAATTATTCTGTCGCATGTGAGCCGTGAAAGTTTCACTAGGTTTAAACAGTTTTTCCTATTCGGCTTTAGTCCATTTAGACGTCGTAATCAATACACCATAGAAATTGTTAGTCATGAGCGCTTGTGCACAAATTCATCCATGTGTGTTAAGTCCTAATTTATATGTTTTGCTGACAGGCAGCAAGGACGAAAATACATTTGCATTCTGTCGCATAATTACAGCTCTCCCGGTGTGCAACGGTCCAGACGTTCTTGAAATCGGAGCTCCATTACTGTGGGAAGCGCTTATGCTCGGCAAAGCCGATAATTAACAGCATAATGTCTCCGTCTGCCCATCTAGCAGATAAATATATGCATGCAACCGCTAACTGGTCAATCACATTCAGTCACAGAACGTCAACAAACGACAGCATGCCGCTTTCCACATCGACCCTTTGACACGGCAGATTACGGGACTTTGACGAGCTCTTTTAGCGCGGATCGCGTTCAGAGCACGGGGTTGAATTCGGGGTTAATGGGAAGACAGCTGTGCCTCTTAACAACTGCTTTGATGGCACTTTTCACCAATATGGTGCAATTTGGCGGTCCGTGAGGCACCAATCCCATGTTTTGCAATGAGAACTGTTAGGTGTGTTCGATAGACTATTATCCAACATACAATTAACACAAAATGAGTAGTTTGTTTTAAACTTCTCAAATGTTTCTAGCCCACCAACTCGAAAATGGTTGTTTTGGCCTGTCCCATTGCAGTAGCCTTGTTCTTTCTTAACTATATCCTTCAGTTAAATCTGTTCAATTGGTCAAAATAAAATAAACCGGTTCAGAAGTAACAGAGTTGTACATTTAAAGAGATAGTTCACCCAAAAATAAAAATTACCCCATGATTTACTCACCCTCAAGTCATCCTATATGTATATGGTTTTCTTCTTTCAGACAAATACAGTCGGAGTTATATTAAAAAAAAATATTCTGGCTCTTCCAAGCTTTATAATGGCAGTGAATGGCTGTTGAGATTTTGAAGTCCAATAAAGTACATCCATCCTTCATAAAAAGTACTCCACACAGCTCTGGAGGCTTAATAAAGGCCTCCTGAAGTGAATCGATGCATTTATGAAAGAAAACATATCCTTATGTAAAACTTTACAAGCTCTAAAGTCTTCAAAAACTCAACAGTCATTCACTGCCATTATAAAGCTTGAAAGAGCCAGGACATTGTTTTTATTTAACTCCGATTGTATTTGTCTGAAAGAAGACAGTCATATAGTCCTACGATGGCTTGAGGGTGAGTAAATCATGGAGTAATTTTTATTTTTGGGTGAGCTATCCCTTTAAGCTAGCCAGGTGGTAGCTAGTTTGGGACCACAAGTTAACAGATAAAAATATTTCACATAAAGTAAAGCTAATTTTTTTTTGGTAACAGGTCTGAATGTTTGAGCTTCAAAAATGTTTATTTTATTCCACTTTATCTATTTGCGTCTGCAGATTTCAAGTTCGCAAAATGAGTTTTTTCCCCACTTCAGTAGCACTTATATACACCAAACCTAGCAGTTTTATTCCCATCTATATTCTGAAGGTTTTTACTAAGGGGTTTGTTCATATATCATATACCTGACTTTATATTAAAGGGCTGTCAAATGATTAATTGCGATTAATCGCATACAAAATAAAAGTTTGAGTTTGCCTAATATATGTGTGTGTACTGTGTGTAATTATTATGTATATGTAAATACGCACAAGTTAATGTATATATTCCAGAGAAATATGTTATTTATTTACAAAATATTTGTATGCAATAAATCACGATTAATCGTTTGACAGCCCTAACACACATTATTATAGAGAAAAAAAGAAATATCCAAAATAACCTCTGTAAAAACCTTTAACTCTAATATGTCAGCAAAGTGAAAGAGAATTTTGAACTGAACTGTAAACAGTGTTTTGATTTCCATTCTGGAAATGTATGCAACTGATGCATATTTTATTAGATAATACCTAATTTCCATATTAAAAAATAACGTGTTCGCAATTCTTAATAGGGTTGTATTTTTACTATATTCACCTGGTGTACTGTCTTAATTATTAACTAATTTTAATGACTAAAACATGGATGTTTTGTGAATTTTCTGTTTTACCAATACACAAAATTGTACGTTTTTTTTAAAAATGTGACAATTAGGAAGTGACATCACTTGCATGTCAGGAAGTAAACTGTAGTGCTGACTGCATTCCTCAAGATTAAAGGGTTAGTTTACCCAAAAATGAAAATTCAACATAATGTCGTTCCAAACTCATAAATTAAGATATTTTTGACGAAATCCAAGAGCTTTCTGACCCTGCATAGACAGCAACACAACGGACACATTCAAGGCCCAGAAAGGTAATAATGACATTGTTAAAATAGTCCATGTGACATCAGTGATGTAACCGTAATGTTATAAAGCTACGAGAATACTTTCTGTGCGGAGAGAAAATTTTAGCGATGTGTCGTGGTACTTCTCATAGAGAAGAAATTCTTGAATAAAGTCTTTATTTTTGTTTTCTTTGTGCACAAAAAGTATTCTCGTAGCTTCATAACATTACAGTTGAACCACTGATGTCACATGGACTACTTTAAAGATGTCTTTACCAGTGTTGGTGGTAACGCATTACAAGTAACACAAATTATGTAATCAGATTACTTTTTCAAGTAACTAGTAAAGTAACACATTAATTTACAAGAAAATATCTGAGTTACTTTTTGAAATACGTAACGCCATGTGTTTTCACATTTATTGACTGACTCCTGTCCCCATGCTGAGAGAAATCAGAAGTACAGAGGCGTTGTGTGCGCTGTGTAAACAGGTTACTGTAATTCTAGCATCTGGACTAAATGTGAACATGCATTAATTCAACTCACTCGCAAAAAAACTGATCCAGTTTTCATCAAAATGAATTAAAACAGTGACATGCTAACTCAGAATATGACACAAACCTGCAATAATTAAATATGTTAAATAGCACAGTATTTAATCTCATTTTATTAAAGGAGAAGTCCACTTCCAAAACATAGATTCACATATAATGTACTTTCAGAACAAAAATGTACGGATAATACACTCACCCCCTTGTCATCCAAGATGTTCATGTCTTTCTTTCTTCAGTCGTAAAGAAATTATGTTTTTTGAGGAAAACAATTCAGGATTTTTCTCCATATAATGGACTGATATGGTGCCCTGAGTTTGAACTTCCAAAATGTTCCTCCAAAATGCGGCTTCAAACGATCACAAATGCGGTTGTAAACAATCCCAGCCGAGGAAGAAGAGTCTTATCTAGCAAAACGATTGGTTATTTTCATTAAAAAAATACAATTTAAATACCTTTTATCTCAAACGTTCGTCTTGTCTTGCTCTGCCTGAACTCTGTGTATTCTGGTTCAAGACAGTTAGGGTATGTAGAAAAACTCCAAACATATTTTCTCCCTCAACTTCATAAATCATTTGAAAATCATCCTACATCACTGCAGAAGTACCGACCCAGTCTTTGCAAAGTGAACATGTAAAGAAGATCAAACACCCCACCTCAACAAATAAGGTTAAACAGCGATTTTGAAGTTGAGGGGGAACATGAGATGGGAGTTTTTTGACATACCTTAACTGTCTGTAAAACCAAAGTTCAGGCAAAGCAAGATAAGATGAGCGTTCAACATTAAAAAGTATATAAATTGTGTTATTTTTATAAAAATAACCGATCGTTTCACTGTGATAATTTACAACCGCATTTGGGATCGTTTGAAGCCGCATTTTAGAAGTTCAAACTCGGGGCACCATAGCAGTCCATTATATGGAGAAAAATGCTGAAAATGTTTTCCTTAAAAAACATAATTTATTTACGACTGAAGAAAGAAAGACATGAACATCTTCGATGACAAGGAGGTGAGTGTATTATCCGTACATTTTTGTTCTGAAAGTGGAGTTCTCCTTTAACCAATGTCTTTGCTGCTGAGCTTTGATGATGCAGATCAACCATACAAATAAGCAAAAATTATGTAGATAAACATTTGTGCTTCATTGTTTTTTTATTGCTGCAGAGTTTTGTGTGTTGAGTGTTGTGAAATGGCTTTTACATTTGCTATAAATAGAACTTTTTATATTAAAAACAAACAAGCAAGCCCTGCTCAGATCTAAAAAGTAATGCAAAAGTAATGTAATTAGTTACTTTTTTAGGGAGTAATGCAATATTGTAATGCATTACTATTAAAAGTAACTTTCCCCAACACTGGTCCTTACTCCCTTTCTGGGACTTAAACTTGGTAGTTGTGTTGCTGTCTGTGGAGAGTCAGTAAGCTCTCGGATTTCATCAAAAATATCTTAATGTGTGTTTTGAAGATGAACAAAGGTCTTACGGGTTTGGAACGACATGAGGGTGGGTGGAATTTTCATTTTTGGGTGTCAGTCAACATTTGGTTCTAAACTAGCAACAAATATGTGTCATAAATATGCAATAAATCAAAATTCTAAATACAATAATGGTATACAAACAACACTAAACAGTTTAGTTTGTGTTTGTTGGTAAACTGCCAAAATACTCACCCCAATTGCTGTCAGTATAGGAACTTGGTAAATCCATTTAATATTGCCGGCGCTCAACTCCCAACACCTAAGAGAGAAAGACAGAAATATTATATTAGATTTTATATATAGAACAGTTTGTGTGTCTCTGTGTGTATGTCTGTAACTGTGTGACTGTTTTACCATACTGAGAATCTAGATCACGTACGAGGAACTCACCTTACATCCGCCAGCGTTGCCCTGACGACAGCCCAGGTTGATACGAAGAGAGCCGGAACACCTGCGGTCACACAAATGAGAAAATGACAAGATTTATCAACTGTAATGCAGCATACAAGCACAGAAGCATGTCCGACACTTGCCACAAACTCACCGGAACAACACAATTTTCTATTTGTTTTATCGTGAACCGATGAGATATGACAAGTCAAAAACCTCCAGAAAATCTCCTTGACCCTCCTGACCTTAAATGATGAAATGTAAAGTCTATAGTTTCTGTGCTGACACGAACAAAACTGAAAGTTTCTGAACACTCCCCTCACCTGCCATTGGTCAAAAACAAACAAAAAAAGTATTCTGACAATATATTTTCCTTGTTTACAGCCTCAGCCGTTCATATCACGTTACTGCTTACAGCCTCCCCTGCGCATTATACTGCGATAATTTTTTAATACTGAGAAAATTACACTTTGAATTCATATGTTAATAATCTGGCTTTAAAAACCACGCTGAGAGTAAGACCCAGCGACCACTGATTTATGATGATGTGTCTCCCTAAACAGTTTATTAATTATGAAAAAGCCAAAAGCAGACCTCAGCAAACAAGTTCCAGTGATGTGTTTTTGATCTAATGTTTCAGAGTGCTTAAATATGAAAATTTAACCCTCATTAGGCGGTTACTCTAGTGCAAACACATCGATGTCAGCAACATTAATTATGCATTATTGATCATGATAACACATTAATATGTTTGGAAGATCAATATGTTGTTTAAGTAATACACATTATCTGTGACTTAAAAGCTGCTCTGTGTCACCGTTGGTCTGTTTAAAGTAGGACAAACATGTTTGGGCCTCTCAGTCGTTTGGCTTTCAACAAAGTATCTAAGAATGCGGGAACCTTCCCAAAAGTATTTGCACATCAAAGGCGTCTGTTTGGCTTGCCAGCCGAGTATTATGCATCAAACATAAAGTATGAATAAATAAAGCTTCAAGTAAGTGTTTGCGTCTCAAAGGACACCAAAACGATTCGACTGAGATTTTTGAAGGCAGAGGTAACATAAGCCTCAGATGAGAATTATCATAACAAGCTGTGAAATTGGTTCGGCTGCGTCTGGGCAGGGTAAAATAAACAATGTTTAAAAACAAAAACAACTACTGATTGATCTTAACATGTGCACTTACCCCACCCTATGAGGGTGAAACCCCAAAGATATTTGGAGTCAGAGAAGAACGCCATGAAAATGAGACTGTGAAGGTACAGGCCCTCCACTAGAATCCAGTAGTAGTTAGTTGCCAGGAAATAAATGAAGAATAGGACTGTGATCTTGCAGCCAACCTGAAAATGCAAACAACGCTGGCTTTAGCCAATCAGAATCCTGTAGCATTTAGCCAATCACAGCACAGCTGTTCATTGTTATGCAGCCTTTTAATTGGAATGAATGTATTTACGAAATGAATTCCACCACAATGGTATATTTAACAGTCAGAAAGTCTGAATTTTTCAATTTGGGGGGGTGTCACTAAAAAAAAAGGGGTCAAATAATTGTTTAATACATTACGGAAGCTTCTTTCCGACAGTGAATACAAATAAATAAAAAGACTTTCATCTCACAATTCTGACATTTTCTCAAAATTGTGTCGGTGCTGATAGCCTAGCGGTTAGCACACTGACATATAGTGCAACTGCACCTCTGGTGATCCGAGTTCGTGGTCCTTTGCCAATCCCGTCCCCATCTCTCCACCCTATGTTTCCCTGTCAGTCTCTACTGTCCTGTCTGTTAAAAAGCATGAAAAAGGCCCCCCAGAAAAATGCACAACATAAACTCACAATTGTGAGAAATACAGTCATAATTGCGAAATCTAAACTAGAAGTTGTGAGTTAAAGCGTCCAATTCAGAGGAAAATATTCTGATATTTTCTTACAATTTTGGGTTTATATCTCACAATTCAGAGAAAAAGGTCTGAACTGCAAGATGTAAACTCGCAATTGCGAGAAAAGAGTCAGAGTTGCAAGATGTAAACTTATGAGAAATGTCAGAATTGCGAAATTTAAACTAGAAATTGTGAGTTAAAGTGTGAGTTATAAAGTCAAATTCAGAGGAAAAAATGTCAGCTCACAATTCTGATATTTTCTTACATATGCAAGTTTATATCTCACATTTCAGAGAAAAAAATGTAAACTCGAAATTGTGAGAAAAATAATCTGAATTCCAAGATCTAAACTCACAATTGCGGAAAAAAGTTAGAATTGCAAGATGTAAACTTGCAATTGCGAGAAAAAAGTCTAAATTATGAGATGTAAACTTTCAATTGTAAGAAAAAAAATCATAATTGCAAGCTCTAAACTTGCAATTGCAAAAAAAAATTCTAAATTGAAAGATGTAAACTCGCAATTACAGAATAAAAGTCTGAACTGCGAAAAGTAAACTCGCAATTGCAAGAAAATAGTCTGAATTGCGAGGTGTAAACTCGCAATTGTGAGACAAAAGTCAGAATTGCAACATGTAAACTTGCAACTACAAAAAAAAGTCAGAATTGCATGATGTAAACTTGCAATTGCGAGGAACAAAGTCAAATTCCAAAGAAAAAGCCAGGATTGCGAGATGCAATTACATAGTAAAAGTCCAAACTGCGAGAAAAAAGTCAGAATTGCAAGGTGTAAACTCGCAATTATGTAGTAAAAGTCAGAATTGCGAGAAAAAAGTCAGAATCTCGCAATTGCGATAAAACAAGTCTGAACTGCAAGATGTAAACTCGCAATTGCGAGAAAAGAATCAGAATTGCAAGATGTAAACTTTACATTATGAGAAATAAGACAGAACTGCGAAATTTAAACTAGAAATTCTGAGAAAAAAGTCAGAATTGCAAGGTGTAAACTTGCAATTGCGAGAAAAAAGTCTGAATTGCCAAATGTACACATGCAGTCGTGAGAAAAAAAGTCTGAATTACAAGACGTAAACTCACAATTACGAAAAAAACTCGCAATTACATAGAAAAAGTCCGAATTGCGAGAAAAAGGTCCGAATTGCGAGATGGAAACTCGCACTTGCGAGAAAAAAGTCGGAATTGCAAGGCGTAAACACACAATTACGAAAAAAAAGTCCGAATTGCCTGATGTAAAGTCACGATCACATAGTAAAAGTCTGAATTGCGAGAAAAAAGTCAGAATTGCAAGACGTAAACTCACAATTATGAAAAAAAGTCAGAAGTGCCTGATGTAAACTCGCAATTACATAGTAAAAGTCCGAATTGCAAGAAAAAAGTCGGAATTGCAAGGTGTAAACTCGCAATTGCGAGAAAAAGTCTGAATTGCCAAATGTACACATGCATTTGTGAGAAAAAAAGTCTGAATTGCAAGACGTAAAATCACAATTACGAAAAAAAAGTCCGAATTGCCTGATGTAAAGTCACAATTACATAGTAAAAGTCCGAATTGCGAGAAAAAGCTCAGAATTGCCAAATGTACACATGCCATCGTGGGAAAAGAAGTCTGAATTGCAAGACGTAAACTCGCAATGACAAAAAAAGTCAGAATTGTGAAACGTAAACTGGCAATTGCAAGAAAAAAATCAGAATAGCAAGATGTAAACTCGCAATTTAAAAAAAAGTTAGAATTGCGAGATACAAACTCGCAATTGTGGAAAAACATCAGAATTGCGAGATGTGAACTTGCAATTGTGAGGTACAAAGTCAGATTGTGAAGAAAAAAGTCAGAATTGCGAGATACACCCAGGCTTGAGGGTAAAAAAGTCATTGGGTAATTTTAATTTTTGGGTGAACATTTCCCATCATTCCAAGTGGTTCAACAAGAATGGTCAAATACACAGATGCAGTATTAAATCCACATTTGCTGCACTCCTCATTTTGCTGCATTAGTCTTGAAAGCCTCCTACCTTAATCTTGAAGTGAATAGAAAGAATGCATGTTCTATTTAAATCCCTCGAACACACACCACTTCATAATGATAATTTCAAGCTCATAGAGAACATCCCAGCCAGCAGTAGCCTCTAATGCATTTTAAACAGTGCAATTCATTGTTAAAGCTCGTGACCAAATGAATCTTTGATGACCAAAGAACACTCAACCCATATCAATGCAGATTTAAGTAAATAAATAAATTTAAGTTAATCAAAGTCATTTGAGCCAGAGCTAGTTCACCTCAGCTTAACCAAAAAAAAAAAAAAAAGAAATCATTAAACTTGGCCAGTTTCATCAGCATTGGCCATTCATTGCACTCACATATTGAGTCTTGTCAAGAGGGGAAATGGAGACAGTGCTGATGTTGTCCATTAGCATGGTGTCGTACTCCTGTAGCACGCCATTAGCGTACACCACTCTGTCTTTCACGAAGATGCTGACCGCACGCAGCATGAAAGACACAAAGAGGTGCATGTGGATGTAGTTTCTGGTGCAGTGGAGACGCCTGGGAGACAAAAAGAGAGAGCATTTCAGCTAATCACAGGGGAATCTTGTTGGTTTTGTCCTTTTTCCCCTTCAAACCTACATGAATGAATGATTTCTGTCACATATTTCAAGCCACCGTTCATTCAAATATTCTAATATTTGTAGAACCAAAAGCTTTTTGTCTTGCTAAAGCTAGTGTTATCTTATATACACACAAATCAAATATTTTCTTTTTGCCTAATTTAACAAAATCAAAGTTTGATGGGAAATTATGTCCAGTAAAAATATTCTGTTCACACTTGACATATCTTATATTTCATCTCAAACTCTTGATTGACACAGTTGTCTTTATGATAACCAAGTAAACTAATTAATAAAAATAATAATAAATAAACTAGATTTAAAAAATTTGTCAAGACAAACTTTATGTTGGCTTGAGAAAGTTGTTGAAAGTTGTTAGCATGTTGCTAGCATGTTTCTAGAATGATTAGCAAGTTGTTAGCATGTCGCTAGCATGTTTCTAGCATGATAGCATGTGGCTAACATGTTTCTACCTTGTATATATATATTTGTAAATAGTTTTCACTTTTAAAATTTTTAAATTTTGACATTTATAATTTTTTGCTTCATTTTTAGTACTTGTATGTGCTTTTTGTCTTTTTTTTCTTTTTTAATAATTCTAGTTTTCATGTTTTTAAATGTTTAATTTTGATGTTTTTTATTTTTAGCTTAATTTTTAGTAATTGTGTTATGTGCTTTTGTCATTTTTGTTATTTTCTATATTTCTAAGTAATTTTAATTTATTTGTACAATTTTTAATTTTTAATAATTGTGTTTTCTCTTTTTTACATTATTTTACAGTTTTAGGTTAACTTTTAGTATTTGTACATACTTTTTGTCATTTTTGTTAATTTTTTTATATATATTTCTAAATAGTTTTCATTACGTTTTTCGATTTTTAATTTTTACATTATTTTTCATTTTTAGTTTAATTTATAGTAATTGTTAATTGTTTTATAGGCATTTCTTAGTAGTAATGAAATCATCTTTGAAATAATTTTTATTAGTCATTTTGTTGTGCATTTTAGTCACTTTTATTAACTTTTACTAAGATTTCATTTTTAGTTATAGTTTTTTTTTTACTTTTACTTATTTGACAAAAATGAGAAATCTTGGCAACTAACTGAAATAATTTTTTCATATTTTATTTCAGTTAATGTTTATTATATTTCAAGTAAATAAAATGTTTTGTGTGTGTGTGTGTGTATGTGTGTGTGTGTGTTTAGTTTTGCTAAATTTGTTGTCCTAATAATTATGCATATATGTGAACCCAATAACACTCTTCAGTGGAGGCTTTCAGTTCGAAAAAGCAAAGTACAAGTTGTTCAGTTATAGCTGAAACCCAACAGGGAACTCTTCAGCTAATTTAATGTCTGAAGGTCTTTAAAGATGAAGACCTCAGTTTGTCTGAATCATACCGCTTGAGTCTCTCAACAGCAGCCACTTGTGCAGAACAAGTGTAATACGTTTGCTTGCTGTGCAACTTCTTAATGAATACACCGAGTTATTAGTGTTTCTTTAACTTGCCGCGCGGGACCAAAGTCTGCCGGGAACCGATGCTCAATTACCGAAAGTATCCGATGATGAAAATGGCGACCAGCAGCGAGCTGAAGGACACTGCGTAGCCAACCGTGTACATGATGTGCAGCCGCTCGAAAAAGTCCCTCTGGAAGCACAACAACACTTGAGTCAACATCGTAAACATTTCCAAAGACTTTTCACTTAATAAACTACTAGCATTTGAATTGAAATAAACAGTCTTACAACTTTGCGTTTGAAGAAACCAACCCCAACTACATCTCATTGGACCGTTGTTATCAAAAAAAACTCTTGAATGCTTTCGAAACTTGTCAGTAAGACACAAACTACTCCCGCCTGTTTAATTGGACTTACTTTGCCCTTTTCGATGCCTGTAGTCAAGAACCTCAGACAGTCTGAATAGTTGACCCAAGTTCTGTTCTCCACCGATACCCACGACCCATTCAAGTCGCACTGACGGTATGCAAATCCTAGGAAAACAAAGAAACAAAACAGTTTGACGAGACGCTGTTGTAAAAGAACTAGTGAAATTTGTTAAAAGAAATTTCGCTAGTACCGTTGTGGTTGAAGTCGTACACGTAGCTGGGACACGGCACTTTGGTGACGGTTCCTTGGGAACCTTGAGGCCAGCAAACCAACCCGTCCCATCCAGGAGAACAGACCTCATCTGTGTACAAAATGTGTAAAGCACAATCACACTTTTTAGGATGGAAATACAAGAAAATCCCAGAGAAAACTGCTTCAGCATCTCAGTTATTTTCTGCTTCTATGGTTTTGAGGAAGAAATCCAACAGAAATCCAATAACACTGCCAAATAATTAAATAAATGTAATGCATAGAGGATGCCTTTATTGTTATAAGAGCCAAAAATATTCATAATATATAATGCCAAGTTCATTAGAAACTATATAAAGAAACAAGCTAGAGAAGATGAGAAATGCAGATAAGAAATAAAGTAAATATGTAGAGAAAAAAACATTGTCAGCAGTCAGAGAATATATATCATATAATTCCATCAGCTTGATTGTGTGGCATGTCGCTGTCAACATACTCTAATATGTTTCCTTTCTGGGAAAGGAGAAGCATGCTAGGAGACACATCTAAGACTCAGCAGTGACACATACTGAGAAATAATGGCAGGAAATGCTGTTAAATTGAATTTGTTCTCACAAGCTGCACGCAAAAATAAAGCACGATAATTGTTGTCTGATTCACGAGCAATTGACTCTTCTGGCTCTTTTTGTGATTCAAAAACACAAAGGACCACTACATTCTTTGTAGGGAATTAGAAACATACAATGGGAACAGTGGATGGCATTTCTGAAACAACTGACTCTTATGAGCCGGTTCTTTTTAGTGAATCAGAAACGTACAACAGGGCAGGTGTATGATGATTCCAAAGCAAATGATTCTTATGAGTCGGTTCTTTTTAGTGAATCAGAAACATA
>JAHKKF010517837.1:1175-11329 GCA_019740295.1 Labeo calbasu
GATTCGTTCAAAATGAACGAATCGTTCAAGAACGACCCATCACTAATTCGTAGAATCGTGAACACGCATCCCAGAGCCTGTGCTACACAAGCTTTTTTTGCTTAAAAAGTATACAAATTTTTATTTTTTATAAAAATGACCGATCATTTCGCTAGATAAGACCCTTCTTCCTCGGCTGGGATCATTTAGAGCCCTTTGAAGCTGCATTTAAACTACATTTTGTAAGTTCAAAATCGGGGCACCAATCAAGTCCATTATATGAAGAAAAATCCTGAAATGCTTTCCTCAAAAACCATAATTTCTTTACGACTGAAGACAGAAAGACATGAACATCTTGGATGACAAGGGGGTGAGTAAATTATTTGTAAATTGTTGTTCTGGAACTAGACTTCCCCTTTAAGAACCACAGTGAAGAAAACTAGTAAAACTCAGATCCACTGCATGTCAGAGCAGTTCTGTTTGTATTATTAGTTTACTTGCGTTCACATTGTTCAGTGTAATTCTTCCTTGGAGTCATCAGTTAGCCTACTATTGTCCTAAATCCAAAGTCATTGGTTCCCTCTAGGTTCACAAAAGGGTTTCCAAGGCTTAATGAGAGTCAATGTTGGCTGTGGTTTTTGGAGCCGTTCTTCTGCTGGCTGTCGCCTGTGGCGCCTGGCCCTGCTGTCAGTTGAGGGACTGTCGATACACAGCTGCCCTGCATGCAGACACCTCTGCAGGGTTATTTATAGTTCTCCAGGGCCCTCGCCCTGTCACTGACTGATGCCTCCCAGCCTCCTGGCCCTCTGCGCGTCTCGCTTATCGAGTTTGGTTGAAGGTTATTTCTCGCAAACTGGCACACATGGACCATGAGCTGCACTCGGCTTTCAGTGTTTTTCCCCCCTCCTTGTCTCTTTTTTTGGTGTTCCTTTTTTCCCTTCAAGTCTCCTTACTGGCACATTGGTAAGGGCAAAATGTGGAGCATACACTGAAATGCAGAGATTACGCTCATGAAAGATGTGCTCCTTTATGTCTAAGATGGTGAAGATATGGATTGTTGAGCTGATAACATTTAAATTAATGCATTTGTCAGAGGCTTTTATCCAAAGTGATGGCAACATAGCATGCAGTATATACTTTATCACTTTGTGTGCTCCCTGAGAATCAAACACATGACTTTGGTGTTGCTAGTGCTTTGCTTTACCATTTGAGTGCCTTGCTTTACCATTTCTACCTTCTTATAATAGAACTTCAATGAGTGCAGGGGAGAATTTTATATATATATATATATATATATATATATATATATGTGTGTGTGTGTGTGTATATGTGTATGTATACATATAAGTGACCCTGGACCACAAAACCAGTCATAAGTAGCACAGGTATATTTTGTAGCAATAGCCAAAAATAACACTGTATGGGTAAAAATTATAGTTTTCTCTTTTAAAGATTATGTTCCATGACAATATTTTGTAAATTTTCGTAAAATATATATTTAACTTAATATTTGATTAGTAATATGCATTGCTAAAAACTTCATTTGGACAACTTTAAAGGCGATTTTATTCTATTATTTTATTCTACTTTGTTATTAATTTTTTTTTTTGCACCCTCAGATTCCAGATTTTCAAATAGTTGTATATCTGCCAAATATTGTCCTAGCCTAACAAACCACACATCAATGGGACATACATCAAAGCTTTTTTGCTTTGATGTATAAATCTCAATTAAAAAAAAAAGACCCTTATGACTGGTTTTGTGTATATATTGGACACACACATATTCCAATATACTATATATATTGTATATTGTATATTATAACATTTTAGTATCAGTAAATAATAATAATTGTGTCCAAATCTATATCTATCTATCTATCTATCTATCTATCTATCTATATATATATATATATATATATGTGTGTGTGTATATATGCTATTATATGATAATTGCGCCATATGTCAGCGCTCTGCCCACAAGGCTGCCGATGAAAGTATTATTTAAAAAAATTGTACTTACCCCAAAATTTCTTTCTCTCACATGACTTTCACCCATTCATTCTCAATTACCCCCCAACAAACTCAACGCATGCTTAGGGGGTCTGTTAAAACTCAATGGGCTCAGGGGAGACAAGAGAGTTACCACTGTAATTTTACCTGCTGGCGTCGCTGTTGTACAGTGTTTCTATAGAAAAACAAGTGGTTTATACACTTTTTAATGTTAGATTTTGTTTTATTTTTGCACTATGAATTTTTTTCTCATCCAGTATTTTGAGGAGGCACTGCCTCCCTTGCCTGCTCTGAGAAAACACCCCTAGCTATTACATACCGGCTTTCAGAATAAGGATGAATTTGTACACACTAGTTATACAAAGTTTTAAAACTAAAATTGAGTCGCCTTTACTGAAGAGTAATTTCAGATCTTTTTACTCTTCTACACATTTGTATACATATGTCTGTCCATATTCTCCCGTGAATGTATGTTTAGGTCTGCAGCTGTCTGTGGGGACATCAGGGTACATGATCAAACATAAATATGTTTGTATGCAGCGCTACAGAGTGCGCTGTTCTAAGCTGTCTTTAGCCTTTAAACTCTTAATGAATCAGACAAGCCTGGCAGACTAATTACAATAATCCTTCCAATTACTGTGGGCTCCCCGGCCACCTCTCAAGACTAAAGGGACAACAGACTGTAATGTAGCCAGAGGGCCTGGAGCTGGAAGACTCATACTATCAAGAGAGGAACAGGGACGTTACAAGACCCCTCCTCCTCCATCTGCTCATCGGCTGATAGCGGCTCTTCCTCTCCACAGCATCCCAAATGATGATGAAGACATGCTACATCAAATAGGCATAGGATGTTCAACAGGGGGCCGATACCAATATTAAGTCGAAGAGTTGTGTCAGGGTGTGCCAGGTTACAGTATAAACTGTTATTTATGGGAAGATTTAGTGCGAAACTGTTGTTCACCTGTTACTTTTCAGACCATTAGTCAACAAATACCCTGTAAACACCACAGGTGTTATGGTGGCGACAGGTATGAAGGTTAATATTTAATTTAACCGAGCTGACAGGTTGCTAAAAACCCCACTCTCTCATAGATCATCATTTAAAGTCATTGCATTCAGGTGAGGCCAAGTTCTGAAAGTTTACTACGTAATTTTTCCATTTTCACCTGTTTGATAAATCCATTTGGAGACCAATTGTGAACATAACTGAGTTTGTTAGTGCCCATCCACTTTTGGTTCTGTAAGTATTTTTTCCATTGGGATTTTTTGTTTTAAAATCTTAAAGGGATAGTTCACCCAAAAATGTATATTCTGTCATGTATTACTCACTCTCATGTCATTCCAAACCCGTAAGACCTTTGTTCATTTTGAGAGCACAAATTAAAATATTTTTGATGAAATCCGAGAGCTTACATATGCAGCAATGCAACTGCCACGTTTAAGGCCCAGAAAGGTAATAAGGACCTGCATTTTTCATTTAACTATACATCTTTTTCCATGTTTTTTCTACATAAACATGCACTAGATAGGAGCATTTGTCCATAACGCACACATCTTGCACATCTTTTGCAGCGTTTGCATGGTTAAAGTTCTAAAGACGTTTTAAAACTTTTCTTGAAGTACTATTATGCCACTTTAAAGGTTGGTAATATTGTTTTACGAGTCTCCTAAAACAGGTTTACATGTATGCAAGGTCAAAAAACACTTTAATTTTCTCCAAAAATAGATTTTATTTTACCTCATTTGTGAATGATTCATAAACGACTCGTGCGAAGCAGTTCGAAGAATCAGTCTCTCTAAACCCCTCCTTTCCGTGAGCCCTCACTGCTGTGATTGGTCAGATGGCGCAGTCCTTTATGATTGGTTTACCGCGTACAGCGTGTGTCAGAAAACGAAATGCCAATTACCATAACTGAATGACACCCCTGGATACTTGTCAATACATAGAAAAGATGGCATGTCTGCGCCTCACGTTTTCAGTGCAGAAAACACTGGCCACTTTGACCTTTTTTATTTAATTTTATTTTTGTACTGACAATTTCTCATCCAAATTGTTATGAGGACGGACTGCCTCCATTGCGTCCTCTGAGAAAATGCCCCTGAAGCATCGGTAATGGGGATTTTGAATTAGCATTCGTAATGTTCCAGAACAGCTTAATCCAAAAACAAATGTACACCAGCCTTGAGCTCTCAGAAGAGCTGGTTGGCGTTCATCAGTAAAGGAAGGCTTTTGGTTGTTGTTTTTCATGGCGAAGCAGCGTTATCTCTTTTATGGACAAGAAGAGGGAAAATAGAGCCATTCCTCGTTTTATGGTCATGCTGTGTCTTTAATTATAATGTACAGCGCTGATGCAAAAAAATGAGGGTCGAACATGTTCTGAGCTAGATGAAATGGTCCCGCTTGCGTCCACATCCTAACTCCCACACACTCTCTTGTTAAAAATATGTGATTCATATGCACAAACCTGAGTTGGGACTCTCTAACTCTTGACCCTCACTCAGAAATGGCTCTCATACAGCCTTTCAGCAAGCCCAGACGCAAAATTATAGTCCACTTCAAATTACCCATTACCTGACAGAACTTAAGGACACAGAAGTTGCTCAATCTCTGCAGTATTCTGTACGAATCATGTTCTCTCTTATGCTTTATGGCTTTCAATTTAATGTTACCTTAGTGCACTTAATTATATTAAAATAACAGAAAATGTATGCATTTAATCGTGGCTCCTGACCTATATGTACATTTTGTAATAAGAAATTTTCCTATCATTAATGTTGAAGTACCCTGCTCTTTTTATGCATAGTTTTTAAATTAATAATTCCTTTCTATTGATATTATATTCATTTTAGGGCTGTCAGTCGATTAAACATTTTAATCCAATTAATTACATGATGTTGCGGTTAATTGATCTGATTAATCGCAAAATAAACTGGACTGTGAAAATACCCACAAAAGATTATTTAAAGCTATTTCTGTGTTCAATTGAGAAAGCATCAAGTAGACAGTACAAACTGTATATTTTCAAATATTTTATTTGTTTCAACATAACATTTATTGAGCATAAACATTTAGGCTGCAACCTAAACAATGGAACATAAAAGATAATTTGAGACACATCTCAGTATTTTTTTGTTAATGCAATGAAAGTCATTGGTAGCCAAAACAGCTTTATTACCAACAGTCTTCAAAATACCTTCTTTTATGTTCCATAAAAGAAAGGTTTAAAACAACATGCTCAAGGTAAATGATGACTGAATTAATTTTTTTGATAAACTTTCCCTTTAATGTTTTTATTGTTATTATTATTATTATTATTATTATTATTTTAATGAAATAATACTTTAAATAAGAAACTAAATCTGCCAGCAGGTGGCGGTAAATGTCTTTGAGTCATTTGATTCATTCAAACAACTGATTCATTTAGGAATTTAGTAAATGGCTCACTTTATGAATGGGCCTTTGAATCACTGATTCACATGATTCATTTAAAACGCGGATTCGTTGCTCGTTGCACCGCTGTTGCACCGCTGTGTTGCTCGGAGAAACGCAACAATTCTGCTATGGCTTCAAAGGAAATATGTTCTCTGCAAAATTGAGCAAAAACACATAATATTGTGTTTAAAATATAACACAATGTCAACTTAATATTTACTGAACTGTTGAATAAAATCACATTTAAAGGAGAAGTCCACTTCCAGAACAACAATTTACAAATAATTTACTCACCCCCTTGTCATCCAAGGTGTTCACGTCTTTCTGTCTTCAGTCGTGAAGAAATTATGTTTTTTGAGAAAAGCATTTCAGGATTTTTCTCCATATAATGGACTTCATTGGTGCTCCGATTTAGAACTTCCAAAAAGTAGTTTAAATGCAGCTTCAAAAGGCTCTAAACGATCCCAGCCCAGGAAGAAGGGTCTTATCTAGCGAAACGATCGGTCATTGTTTTAAAAAACAAAAAAATTGTATACTTTTTAAGCACAAAAGCTTGTGTAGCACAGTCTCTGGGATGCACGTTCTGGAACAATTCGTTCATTTTGAACGAATCTTTAATGTGAATCGGGAAGAACGAGTCATCTCGGGGAGTGATTCGTTCAGTCGCACATGTGCAACATCCTGTTAGGTTCTGTACTGGAATTAGTTCACCTGTTTTGAGTCTTCGGGTTTTTCGAATCATTCGTTTATCTTACGGGGCTGTCACGTGATGCTGATTTTGCTAAAATGAACGAAATGACTTGAAAAAAGATTTGTTCATTTTGCTGAACGAGACTCAAAGGTCAGAGTTGATAAATGATCCGAATTTCCCACTACGAATCACGTCTTCGAATCACCACAAGTTTATTGTCTGTGTACTCTGGCTCAAAAAGGTAGAGTACGTCGAAAAACTCCATGTTATTTTCTCCTACAGCTTATGCAGAATCGTCTGACATCGTTGTACCTTTTTTGTTTGTAAACAGCGTTTGGGGGTGAGTAAATTATTTGTGAATTGTTGTTCTGGAAGTGGACTTCTCCTTTAAGCTTGTGATAGATCGGGACAAAATGAGCACTCGTGTGATGTCGCTCTTGCTACCCATGTGATATCGTGTGATATGTAAGATGTATGTAAAAATGAGAGAAAACACATACAGGGGCATTTTTTGCACCAATATCTTGAATTTTAGGGCATAACTGCATTTATGGAGTTTTTGCCCTGCATTTAAAAAAAGAGAAATGTGAGTAATGATGAAGGAATTTTTATTTAAATACTTTTTTTCTGTCAAATTTATGCTTCAAGGTTCCCAGAAGCCAGTTGCTTGATATTAATTAGGGAGAAGTGTCAGCGGGTAACATGCTGCACAGAGGAAAGCCACCTTGCCAAAAGGTTATGTTTCTGGTTAATTATAAAAAAAAAAGAACATGGAATGTAATACCTTAAAGTTCACAGACTTCATAAGATGTGATAAAGAATTATACAATTGTCTGCAGTTGTTCCGCTGTGTTAAACTACACACAGCCTTTTGTCACACTGTCACTGGCGCTTCAATTGTTGTCTAGGAAACGGCATTAACGCTAGTCACCGTTGAATTGCCATGCATTTAAATGTCCAGCCGGTTTGTGTAGGAGAGAATGAATTTAGAGGATGCGAACCGACAAAAGGAAATTGCCTGAAGTGAAGGGCATAATTTCTCGTCTTCATCAGCAGGCATGAAAAGCAAGGATAGTGTGATTTACAGGGAAAATATTTGATAAGTTGTCATGGAAACTCAGTCTGCTGTCCACTAAAGTTGCATTTTTTTTTTCCATGTGAAATATCCCCTCAACACATATATACACACACACACACACCCACACAGCACTTCCATGTGGCACTTCCCCAACGTGTAAACAGCTCTCCTTCCAGAATGTGCCTCCTTCAAAGCCTGCATAAATGAAGAAGAAAAAAGCCCAGGTGTCTGCACTTGGACCCTTTCTTTCCACTTTGCTCCCCGTTATTTATTTGCATGCCTGTCAAGCTCTCTGTGTTAAGAGCCCTTCGCAGTGATGATGAGAGCTTGATGGCTGATTGATTGATTTGCTCTTTGTGGTTTTGAGATAGACTCTTGGACTGTTTTCAATTGGTTAATGCATTATTATTCATCATCTGGCAAATGACAGTTCACGTTTCATATCCATATGTCATTATTTGATGCAATTTGTGAACTGTTTTCAAGGATGGAAACTCAATGAAAGCTTACATCACCCTTTGGCACTACTTATTTTCTATTGTTATGAAGTTGTAGGAAAGCCATATGTAGGGCGAGGAACTGCAGCTACTTCAAGATTCATTACAATCTTAGTATTGAAGTATTTAGTATTAAAAGTGTTGTTGTAGTGTTAAAGGGATGGTTCACTCAAAAATGAAAATTACCCCATGATTTTCATTTTGACTTTCTTCTTTCAGACGAATACAATCAGAGTTATATTTAAAAATGTCTTGGATCTTTCATGCTTTGTAATGGCTGTTGAGATTTTGAAGTCCAAAAAAGTGCATCCATACATTATAAAATGTACTCCACACAGCTCAGGAGGATTAATACAGGCATCCTGCGGTGAATAAATACGAAAAATATCCATATTTAAAACGGTACAAACCATTTTAATATGTGTCGCATTTAATTGTTTGCATGTGTTTGCAAAAATAGAAATCATTTTATATATTTTATACTTTCATAGATATTTTGGAGCACCTAAACCTACCCACTTCTGAACGATGTAAAACACGCAACAGGCAATTAAAAGTACAGTATTACACGTATTTATTGCAAAAACTGACCATAAAAAGCATTATTACACACAAATCGTGTGAATTCCAAGTACTCCAATATCATTATGTGAAGAAACAGAGTAAATCATAAGGTTTTAATCGCTGAAAATTATCAGTGATCACATTAGATGCAGTCGGTCACGAGACACACAAGAGTCAATGGCATTTCACAACCAAAGCTGACATAACGCTTCTTCTTGCGGCAGTTTTTATTAAATTTGTGCACACAGGATGAGCTTTAAGACGGATAGTGACGGCGATCGCGTCTTTTCCTCTCAGAAATCAATCGTTTTGCCTCGGAAGACTTGAGACATTAATTCTTTTTAAATAATTTGGATGGACGCACTTTTTAGGGCTATCTAACTGGACTTATATCGTGCATCCCTAATTATAATAATTGAATTAGTGCTGTCAAAATTAGCACGTTAAAGGAGAAGTCCACTTCCAGAACAAAAATTTACAGATAATGTACTCACCACCCCCTTGTCATCCAAGATGTCCATGTCTTTCTTTATTGAGTCGTAAAGAAATTATGTTTTTTGAGGAAAACATTTCAGGATTTTTCTCCATATAATTGACTGATATGGTGCCCCGAGTTTGAACTTCCAAAATGCAGGTTAAATGCAGCTTCAAATGATCCCAAATGCAGTTGTAAATGATCCCAGCCGAGGAAGAAGGGTCTTATTTCAGTTTTTTCATAAAAAATAATACAATTTAAATACTTTTTAATGTTAAACACTCGTCTTGCCTTGCTCTCCCTAAACTCTGTGTATTCTGGCTCAAGACAGGTATGTCGAAAAACTCCAATCGTATTTTCTCCCTCAACTTCAAAAATCATTTCAGAATCATCCTACATCGCTGCATAAGTACCGACCCAGTCTATGCAAAGTGAACATCCAAAGATCAAACACCCTCAACAAAATGATAAAACAGCGAGAGTTAAAAAAGCGTTCAGGGAGAGTAAAACAAGTCGAGCGTTTGAGATTAAAAAGTATATAAATTGTATTATTTTTATGAAAATAACCGATCGTTTTGCTAGATAAGAATCTTCTTCCTCAGCTGGGATCTTTTACAACCGCATTTGGGATTGTTTGAAGCCGCATTTAAACTGCATTTTGGAAGTTCAAACTCGGGGCACCATATCAGTCCATTATATGGAGAAAAATGCTGAAATGTTTTCCTCAAAAAACATAATTTCTTCACGACTGAAGAAAGAAAGACATGAACATTTTGAATGACAAAGGGGTGAGTACATTATCTCTAAATCTTTCTAGAAGTGGACTTCTCCTTTAACGCAGGTGATACATTTTTCAAAATTTGACGGCATTAAATTTTTTTGAACACAGGGGCAGGGCTAGGGTTGGCCACCCCACTCACAGCTGCTGCATCCATCCCTTTTTTTTTTTTTTCTTGAAAAGAAATGCGTTTTATTTAGTTGCAGAACAAAAGTACGAACACATCAAATGGGAGGCTTTTCAGACGTGCACTCCAACTTCACTTCAGCGACAGGCTCTAGTCAAACGAGCGTGGCAAAGGTACAATTGACAAGAGAGCTTCCAGTAGAACAACAGTGAACTGCAGTCAGATGAGATTCTGTCAGGCCTTATGTCAGTAAGAACCAATTTACCTGTCCTGTCAGCTGTTATACTGTACTTACAGCATGCACACTTTCAAATGTGATGGTGCGCGCTGTAGCCTGTATCATTTTATATTAAAGCGCGAATGAAACTACGAGCATGCGTGTCAGATCCACGTCACATTCAGCAGCTTGTAAAAGTTTAAAAGTGAACTTTGCATCCGATGGCCCCTTTAATGTTAGATGGGATTATTCATGATAAATTGTGATTAATTTCAGAAAAAATGTGCCATTAATTAAAAAAAA
>JAHKKF010517839.1:0-53869 GCA_019740295.1 Labeo calbasu
TGACAAGATGACATGAAATTAGAACAGGCATCTGTCTGTGCCATCTTGAATTATTTGCTTGCTTTCATCACTTTTATTCTCATGCAATTACTTCTTTGCTAAACTCAACAGTCAATCAGAGTTTTCTCTCTCACTGACAAAACCAACTCCGACTGTTGCCGATTTAACATGCTCAATCGCCCAAAAAGCACCCCTGGTGGGCTCCGAGTAGTGCCGAATGTGTCAGGGCCTTAAAATGTAACAGCATTTAAATAATTAAGCATAAGATCTTTTGTGTTACACAATTTTAGGCTTTTAAAAAGAACTATTCTGTAAGAACCCAGTATCCATAAGTCTCAGTGTCCAGTACTTTCTAAAGCTGAACCACTTGATCTTCCCTGTCTGTCAACAAATGCATCAAAAGCTTGTGACATGAGAGAAGCAAGTCAACAAAATAGCTGCTTATCTATGAATACTCATATCTGGCGAAATGTCAAATCTCTGATGGAGCTTCAGCCATCCAGCAGCGGGAATTCACTGATATAGATCTTTTCGGGAAAAAAAGATCACAGTTTACAAGCCGAGGCTTCAATAATTTGTTTTATCAAAGTCTTCATGTAGTGAATAGCTCTGGCCTTGTCCTTGTAGATTTGAATTCCCTCATTACAGAGCACTTGTTGTTGGCTAGAAATATCAGACTGTACTGACAATCTCTCTTTGGCTGTCTGGCTATCTCACTTGTCTCTCTCCCTCCATTTCTCATCTGAATGCAGAGGTCAATGGCAATTTCCTGTCACTGAAAGACGACCACCTCCCATGCCACAGTTCTGCAGGTCGCTCAGTGCATTTGGTCCCTCTGTTGGCTGATAGGCTCAGGACTTTCTTACTTTGGCCAGTCATTTACAATGGCCCCCAAGTCCCCCTGTAGCACAATGCTCTGGTCTGTAGCCACGCCAAGGTGCAAGTACAATGCAGGGCCAGCAGGGAAAAACACAGGGAATAAGTGACAGGAATGATGGATGTGACCAGAAGAAGAGGCATTCAGCGGAAAACAATGCAGAGAGCAATAGAAACTGGGAACACATTTTCCCATAGGAAGGGAAAATCACAAATGGGATCTTTTTAATATCTTTAATGTTTCTCCCAGACAATAATGACATTTAATGGAAACTTTTGCTGAACCCTCCTGCTCCTGTTTTTCCTGAAGGCGGAAATACTCACTACTACTACTAAGTATTATTATCATTATTATTATCATTATCATAATCATCTCACTTGATCTCTCCATTAGCTCAGAAGAGATCTCAGTGCAACATCTCAACTGTTCTCAGATTTGCCAAGATCTCAAAATTAGATTCCAAAGATCAAAAGTCAAAGCTTTAAAGATTTTAATAGTGTCTCTCATCACAATTTTACAAATTATTCTGTGATATCCAGATTATGCTCACCAGGGGTCACTAGTGTGCTAGAAGGTCTGTTAAATATGAAGACAAATTGCTAAAAAAACTTTATTAAATTCACTTTTAGGGCTGTCAAAGTTAATATGCACTTTTTAATGAAGCACATTTAGTAATATCAATTATATCTACATATTAGATAACATTGCTGTTTCATTTTGCTTTCTAAATACTGTTCAGAAATCATAATCATAATTGTGAGTGTTATTCAGTGGACAACATTTTTTAAACAGCAAGATTATCTGCATAGTATAAAGGGGGAAAAAAACTACTTTTCCAGAATTTTTCATTTGATTTAATCATATCACACGAAATATTTTTCTCACACAATATTACTAGGATGTTATACAATAATACAGTATTGGTGCCTATATTTTTGGAGAAGATCACTTACAAACATATTTTCAACTTGTATTTTAGAGTAGAGATTTCCAACAAATCTCAAACTTTCAGACAAGTCGTTAAAATAACCCTAAATAAGTAAATAAATAAATAAATAATAAAAATTAATAAAATAAAATAAGAAGAATGAATGAATAAAATACAATAAAAATAAAACAATACAATAGAATAAAAAAAATAAAAAATAAACAAGAATGAATGAATGAATGAATAAAAAAGAAAATACAACTAAAATAGAAAAAAATCAAATAAAAATACATAATGAATGAATAAAAATAAAAGAAAATGTAAATGAATAATACAATTTTATTTTATTTTTTTATTCATTCTTATTCATTTTTTATTTTATTTTTTATATTGTTTTATTGTTTTATTTTATTTTATTTTTTATTCATTCATTCATTCTTATTTATTTTTTATTTTTCTATTATATTTTATTGTTTTATTTTTACACCATGCAAAATAAAATAAGAACAGGCAGTAGCTGCCATGTAAAATAATCCTCTCACTGCCAGCAGAAATAGAATAAAAAATAAAATAAAAAATAAATAAGAATGAATGAACGAATAAAAAATAAAATAAAATGAAATGGAATAAAATAAGAAGAATGAATGAATGAATTAATAAAACAAAACAATAGAATAAAAATAAAATAAAAAATAAGAAGAATAAAATAAAATAATAAAATAAAATAAATAAAAAGAACAGACAGTGGCTGCCATGTAAAATGACGTAAAATGATCCTCTCACTGCTACCAGAGATATGCATGAATCCATGTTCATGGTTATCCTGTACAATACCTGTATGATAGCCACACCCAGGAGCCTGATACACATATCAGCACACAGTATGATGTAGGACTGATGATAGCGCCCTCACTCTGAGTTATTCAATAAAGATAGCAAGTCTCCTTCACCCCCTCCTCTTATGCAACATCATTTATCTGGACAATAAAATCTGCTAAGCACCCAGCATCCTATCAGGCATTAAGGCTGACCACAGCTGGCGTGGTACATATGTATCACGGTGTGTCCGTGTCTGTGCGTGTAGCCCTGTGGTGAAGCACGCTTCTTCCTGCTTTATATTCCGATCAATGGCAGTCATGCAGTGGAGTAAAGGCGATCGATGGACGGCATGCAGGCAAAGCTGATACACCAAAGGATACTGAGCTATGTATACAGACAGAGATGGTGAAAAGAGGGAGGAAGTGTGCAATATTCTTGAAAATGATGGCTTCAAACATGATTTGGTCAAAAGTACTGTGATTATTCTGACAAATGTTACACAATATGGCAACCATGTAACTATCTATCTTTGTTGCTGTGGTTTAGATCAAGGCTAAAAGCCACAAAACACTTGTAAAATCACAAGGGGGTGTAAAAATTACAAATGAGTAAACAATGACTTGTCATTTTTCTCAGTACTCTTCTGTCAGTACAAACAGTCATTCTTCAAGTGAGCAATAAAAAAACCCTTCTTGCATTCTAACTATATATAGTCATATCCACTAGTTTCCGGGAGGCGCTACTGTAAAAAAAGAACGTGGGTACAACTTCCGGTGAGGCGGCGGACGTAGTATACCAATGGTGTTTTGTCTGCTAATCAGCAAAGGATAGGTGTTTTTTAGACCACTGTTTACTTTGTAAAGATGCACACCTTTATGAGAGATGTCATTATGTTCTTATGGACAACATATGCTTTTCGAATTTGTGCTCCCACATCATTAGTAAGTTTGGATCCTAAATCTTGAATGACTGTCAACTAGTGAAATGACATCTGAACCGAGACATCAGAGCTTTTGTTAAAGGGCATGCCAGATGAAGCCTCGATTTGAGGCTTGTTAACGTAGAAATCCCTGTCGTAAAAGCCTCACTTTCTGTCCAGTCATGTGCGCGATTCACTTTGCGTGTCCTAATGTTCGACCCCCAGATTTTACTTTGCGAGTACATTTTTATTGGGACCTATTTAATAAGTACATTTTTAAATCATAGAAGTAATATGAAGAATACAAATTATTTCAGGAAAATTAAATATATGCCATATGCAATTAATATATGTGTGCATTATCCTTCTATTACATCATATTGATGTTCGTACTGGCATGTAATTGCACTGTTCAATGGGTAAATTAATTTAGAAATTAAGTCAGAAATTCAACAAACAAACACACACACACACGGTTAGGGTTTTATTTGTGCATATAACACGGATCGATCTATGGAAATTGTGGTGAATGCTGCTTCCGACGGAGCTTCACAGGCTTTTGGCTGCTTTATTTTTAACTAACCACCAGATCGCGCTGTTTTCGACACTCTCGAAGCTTTGAATCTTTTCTGAAACAGTCAGAGGAAAGTCTCTGTGCTTCAGGAGGCTTCATTTGCCCGTCACTCCTGTCAACTCTTGAATGAATGAGTGTCACGTCCCACTTGTTTACTTTGAACCGGAAGACCCTCCCACTTTTGACGCAAGGGGCGTAGGAAACTTGTGGATATCTTTTGTTGTGTAAGAATGACGTGTTCTACGAACGAGATGAGAATTTATGAAACTAATGGTGCGTTCAAGTCATGTCGGATAGATCGTATTTACGAGTTGAATGCACATGAACGCCACCACAAAGTCATTATTACGGGTAGGAAATTTTCGTCAGTGTCAGTGTCATGTGTCACTGGAAAACCGTATCGGAGATGCAGAGTCTGTATTGACGGTAAATTTGTTGAAATGAATAAAATGACTATTTTTTGTAATGTAAGTTACATATACAACATATTATATTATTGGATTATTACCATATAATATATAATGATGCAGTTTGCATCACCTTCATAAATTGAATTAAAACAGAAAAAAGCTAA
This sequence comes from Labeo calbasu, assembly GCA_019740295.1. Taxonomy (NCBI): domain Eukaryota; kingdom Metazoa; phylum Chordata; class Actinopteri; order Cypriniformes; family Cyprinidae; genus Labeo; species Labeo calbasu. The sequence continues at coordinate 4,692 of JAHKKF010517839.1, forward strand.
AACACAATGATGCACATTGAAGTACGAACAACCCAGGGGGACCTGAACGCAGCAGCAGACCATTTTCCAAGGCAGCATGATATAATAAACCCATTTAAAAATCATATGCATAATGTTATTGTGAATTCACAGACGCTCTGATTCAATTAAATAGATATATGCAATGTAGGTTTAACTTATATGCGTTTTAATTATTTACCTGCGTGTAGGTTATGTAAGTGTGTCTCACAGTGACTCCATTCACAGTAAATGCTGCTCCAATATGAACTGTTATGATTTACATGTGTGGGGCGTCTCAAACTCTGTCTCCGCATATTGCTGCGAGTTTGGGTTTAATATAACGTTCACCTGGAAACGCCATTTCATCAGATTTGTAAGGTAAATTTTAACTAGTTTACACATTTTAATGTCCACATATTCAAGAAATTACAGTGGCTGCAGCACTCATGTCGTAAAGAAATGGCTAAATATTAAAGATTAAGTGAACATTTGAATTAAATATTGTTTAGTCAATATCAAAAAGATCAGATTGCACTGTAAAAACTATCATCAGCCGTTGGCGCCATCTGCAATCATTTGTTATAATGCATAATGTACATTAGTTCTATTGTTCATGATATGATTACTTGCTTTTTATACTTTATTTGAACGAATTATTATTGCCTCACTGCTATTATATATGTATTTCAAGTCATTTTAAAGGCTATTGTTCGCTTAGGTTGATTTTTATTACCACAAAAAATTAATTATAAATATATGGATTACTTGATTAATCATCAGAATAATCAACTGATTACTCAATTACCAAATGAATCGTTAGTGACAGCTCTAAAGTCATGTGATCTCATGCTGATGGTGTTTAAATATCTAGGCTAAACTAAAACATCAACTATTTGTTTGCAAATATTACTAAAAATGACTATTATTATTATTATTATTATTATTAATAATAGCATTATTTTTATTGTTGTTGTTTTACTGTCTCTAAATTCTTTATTTTCTATCTTTACTAAACGATAGTGCCCTTGTAACAATCAAACAAGGTCATATTCGGCTAAGCCGATTTTCTTGTAATTTATAACATTAATAATTAATACTAAAAAATTCAAAGCTGCTGACAAACCAGCATCAATGTGCCAAGTTGCTATGTTGCCTGGCAACCGCAAACAGCCTACAGTAATTCTAATCTTAGATAAATCTGATAATTATTAATAACAATTGAAAGTATTTATTCACCATTGGATTCTGTTATCATATTGTTGTTGCCGCATCTTAAAACTATAATCCACTATAACTCACTGTAAAGCAAAGCCTCTGGTGGCTCATTGCTTTAACATCACTCAGAGCCTAGAAACGGCATCTATCTCCTCACACACACACACACTCACAATGGCTGCTGTGAGTCGGGTGTGTGCTGTGCACTGCTGCATTGCAGATGTTTGGAATGGCAGTGGAAGTCTCTGCTGTGACGGAGGACTTCAAGCCGCGCTGATTAAACTGACTAACGTCTCACATGACATGTGAAGCGTCTGCACGACTGAAAAGAGAGCACTCTTATGTGAGGAAAATTAGCCGCTGCTAATGTGATCTTTTATAACATAGAGAGTCTTATGTTACTTTGGTCGGCGTCTCAATAGCTTCAGCCATCAGCTCTTTGTGGGCAGACAGTCTTCTGTGTCCAGCTGCTGTAGGACAAGAAAATGGATCTCTCTGTGTGTTATAAAAACACCCCTTTTTTCACAGTGCATCTCAAATGCCCGCTCTCTGTTTCTCTCGCTCTCCAGAACTCTGAACTGGCGTTCATCCAGTCTAAACATAACCCTCTTTTCATACATTCTGTCCCCTATCACTCGCTCTCTGTCCATTCATCCATCCATGCCATGTTGTCCTGGCCCTGGTCCAGTTCTAACAGCGTGTTCTGTCTTGATTAGCATTTGGGGTAAATATCCACAACTCCAGTCCCACAGCTAAAGAGCATTAGCCTCTTTTACAAACAAACATGCCAGGGAGTCCATGGAGCGCTCATCTATAGGTGCCAGGATGAAAGCAAAGCTGCTGGGACCTCAACCTTTCAAGCCTCTCTCTCATTCGCACTGTCCCACTTCAAGTGTTTCTGTCTATTTTATCTGCTGGCTTTGTAACACTTGGCTTTCATCATAAAGCACAGAATTAGACAGCCTCTCACGAGAAAAGCTTGACTAAACATACATTTCGGAAAAGACTGAAATGCTTAGGTACAAATCGCTGGAGTTTTGTGGGTAAAATACTTACTAAAAGTGTGTTACAGACCTCCAAATAACCCACATTTTAAATTACATGTTATCAGTAAAATTACAGATTTTGCAAGTAAAATTGAAGTATTTGCTCCCTTTATGCAAATATGTTTAACATTTGGTATGGGTATGTTTTTGAAAGAATTTTCCTATGCTCACATGTTTTTATGTAATCAAAATACAGCAAAAGCAGTAATATTGTTGAAATATTATTAGATTGCAAATGAACTGTTTTCTATTTGAATTTATTTTAAAATGTGATTTATTTCTGATGGCAAAGCTGAATTTTCAGTGTCACATGATCCTTTAAAAATCATTCACATACGCTGATTGATTGCAATCAAATAAAAAAAATGCAATTATATATATATATATATATATATATATACACACACACACACATATGAGGCACCAAACAGGAAATATTTATATACAATCTGAATACATAAATGCAAATTGTGAATATATAGAAGTAAATGAAGATATATTTTAATAAATCTGAATATATACATGTAAGTTTGAACATATAAACAATTTTATAAGATTTCAGAATTTTTAAATGTACATTCTGATTTACAATTATATTTTCAGAATTATATATCTACATGTTGCATTTTATATTTACATATTTCGAATTATAACTACATATTCACAATGTATATATTCAGACTCATAATTATATATTCAGATGTATTTCTATATATTCATGACTTACATTTATATATTAAGATTTGTATCTTTATATTCTGATTTACATTTACTAAACTATACATTCAGATTTAGATTTATTCATATATATATATATATATATATATATATATATATATAAAAATATAAACTTTCAGATATTATAAGAAAATCTAAAAAAGTCTGATTTACTTCTAAATATTCACAATTTACATTTATATATTGAGATTTTCTATAATTATTGTATGTTCGGTGCTTCACAGACACCCACATTTACTTCTGTTGGGCTGTTTAACCAATCAATGAGATAAAAATGGTGTCCGAATCCTGAATCCTGGCTGCCAGTCATGCATGAGCAGGAGACAGAATAGGGACCTCAGGTCCCCTTGCCCTTAACTGAACCTACATTGCATAATTCGTCTCCTCCCTGACAGAGGACCACATCACCTTTCATTTGAAGAGCAAGGTGAGTGGTGCTTGTGACTAATGCTGCGATACTGTTGTGATAGACACAGCTGTAAGTGAAGAGCAAACCAAACTGTACACCTCTGAAAGAAAATGTCCTATCTCTGGAGTATGATGTGTGCTCTCTAAATGTCACACGGTGTGCTCTATGCACACAGAGACAGGTGGCACTGCAAATGATTCGCTTTGTGAGGGAAACTGGGAGCTTTTAAAGGGGAAACTCTGCTGCTAATTAAACCATAGACTGCTGGATAAAGTGCATTTTGAAAGCATCAAATATAGTCTATTATCCAATAATGGGAATTTTCATTGTGCATTATACCAAACGGTTAATCAAGATAAAACATTAAAATACTGAATTGTATGCCAGATGTAATTTCACCCTCCCCAAAAGATAATTTCCCTTCTTCAGAGTCAATGTAATGTTACATGTTAATTTGTTTGTGCCCTCTTTATAGCATTATTTTCAATGCCTGATGCAATTTACAATTAGCATCACCTTTAGTACTGATGTTGCTGTTAAGGAATTGCTATTCGAAACTCACTGCTGCCAAAAATATTAATCATTACGCACTTTTACTCTAATATAACAGACACTATTATGCAGTGGTGTAGGTTTCAATTAAACTTGGGGGTGAAACACCACTTACGAGTTGTGCCAGGAAAATCTAATAATTACAGCCTTACATAACATGTATACACACACTAGTGTCTTTTTCTCACCAAAGCTGCATTTATACACTCTCAGAAATAAAGGTTACGAAAGCTGTCACTGGGGCAGTACTTTTTCAAAGGTACACCGTTGTACCTAAAGGGTCCATACTGGTACCTTAAAGGTACATACAGTGCACAGCATAAAGTACACCCCCTCTAAAATGTAACAAATTCAGCAATTCCTATTTACTTAGATGACATGTTGTTATATCTTTGGAGATATAATGTTCCAACAAGCCTGCTTGATCAATTACCAAAGAAGAATGTCAAAATTATTCAGCAAAAATAAGATTTTCTTATCAAAGTGATAAAATGTTGTGTTGAAAAATGAGCACACCCTCATTAAAGTTGCTAAATAAAACTTAAAACTTAAAAAAAAAGTTTAGGTTTAAATTTTCAACAGGTAAGTAAATTGAACCAAAACTTTTAAAGACAAGTAATTTCCTGACTTGCCCACTGAATCATACTCAGACTTAATGCTGGAAACAGTGGAACCACTTGGGAGAGAACTGCCAGGTAACTTATTTTTTTAGCATAAAAGAGGACAATGATACAAGAGGAATACCAAATTATTGTTTTAAGTGTGAAAAAATAAAGGAAAGTAACACCGACATTCAAAAACAATGGACTTGTGACAAGGTTGTCAGTTTTCATTTAGCAATGAGTGAATTTTTGCTAGAAAAAGAGCAGACGAAATACCATGCAAGTGTCTCAGAGCTGGCAAACGCTATGAAAAGAGTGACACCTTATCTCACGGAGTACAAACCAGTCTGCAGAAGTGACACGCATGGTTGCTGTCACCACCAGAATTACCTACTGTAGCCAAAGCACAATAAATTCGTTTAATCTCTTCCAAGGCCCATATTTACAAAATATAGACTTCTGGGAATCCGTACTCTGGTCTCAAGAGACCAAGTCAATCATTTCAGATCCAAACGCATCCAAAATGTTCTAGTGTTGCTAGAGGAGGAGTACAGTGAGAAGTGCCTGGTTCCTACAGTGACGTTTAGTGGTAGTAAAGCTCTTATATAGGGATGTATGAGTACTGAAGGTGTGAGGGAGTTGTGCTTTATCAATGCTGTCATGAATTCACACACCACTGTGTGATGTAATACAAAAACTTGAAACAGGAGATGCTACCCCCTCCTCATTCCCTGCACTGTTGGGCATTTTTTCAGCATGACAATGAAGATATTCATTCTCCCCAGTTGAAAATCCTTCAGTGGACATTGGTATTTCAATCAATCTTAATGCTCTCGAGCAGCTGTGGGGGATTCTGTAGAGACGAGCTGAGCAACACTCCCCATTAAAGACCAGGGCATTTAAGGAAATCATCCTCCAAGTGTTAAACAGGACAGAAGTGGATATTTGTCACAAACTTGTACACACAGTGCCAAGAAGGGTCAGAGCAACTTATAGTTATACTTAAAGTTCTGGAGGACATACTAAGTACTAGAATATTATATTATTTGCTAAATTAAATCTAGGGTGTACTCATTTCTGAAATTCTTCATTTAAACAAAATTGGCTAATTTACTTATTTTACAGAAAACTATTGACATACATTTTGTTGTTTTTATTACATACATGTTTAATACATTTCAATTTTGCCATCTTTGCATAAATTATATTAGTGATCATTAAGAAAATACATGTTTTATATTTATTCAGAGGGGGTGTACTCATTTATGCTGTGCAATAAAAAAGTATTTTGTAGCATTTAACACAAGGCTAATTTAAAAGAAACCAAAAATGGCTGACAAAATTAACACTAACTCAGTGTCACATGATCCTTCAGAAATCATTCTAATAAGCTGATTGAGAAACATTTCTCATGATCAATGTTGAAACTAATTGCTGCTATTCTTAAAGAAACCATGACACATGATACAGGATTTTTAAAAAATAAGACGTTCAAAATAAAGGCAATTATTTGAACTTTTGTAAGTCTTATTAGTCTTTTGATCACCTGGCACCTGTCTCTAAATACAGATTTACTATACATACAGGTATTTGAGTGACTCAGTTAATTGTTTAGCAATTTCAGAAAACCATGCACTTGTTAATTAATAATGCAGTGATAAACAATCATTCAAAGTTCAACATCACCTACATGACTCACGAGTTCTCAGAAATACTTTTAATGCTTAATTTACTGACACCTCTCACTAAACTCAACATTAATTATACAGACAGACACATGGTTAGGGGTGACAATTCACTTATTTCCAAACATTCATGGTGAGAGCTACTCTCAAAAACTCAACCAACACACACTCACACACACAAAGCCTTTACTATTATAAATGCGCAATCATACAATCAGAGAAATAAATAATATTGGTTCCAGAGTGTTTGAACACTAGTTGTCCTCGCACATCCATTCAAAACTGTGATTCAAAAAAAGTGTCCAGTCGTTTTAAAGAGGTTTATTTTAGGATAAAAATTTCAGGGCTTTGATGGTATTTTTTTATACAAGAAAGATTGATCCGTTCTGAATCACACAACACGAGACTCGCCTTTATCAGACTGAAAGACATCAGAGTGTCAGCATCTGTGTAAAAGCAGAAATCGCTGCTATCATCTGCTAAAAATCCTCTTACGTTGTACCTGGAATATGGCTACAAGATGACGCTGCATATGAACAGCATATCAATTGTGATCCCTCTCCATCTATCTCTCCCTTCCTGCTCTCAGCACAAAGCATACATCACTGCGATTTCCAGGTAGGACAAAATACAGTGGCCTGTCACCATTCATAACAGGCAACACCCTTAAGGAATCTTTCAATACACATTCACGACTTCTTTACCTTCCCGAAAGCATTGTCAAAAATGACAGGAATCTGTCTGTCTGTTGAGCGTACAGTGAGAGACTGGAAACGTATAGAAATGTAAACATAATCTAGTGTTTTTCCACTCCACAGATGCTGCGAATGTGTCCGATTTGTGAGACATGCGGATGTCAGCCGGGGGCACATGATGAAATCAACCTAACAAATCTGAGAGGAAGCCGAGTTTCATTTCATCACCTCCATAGTCCTTCCTGAACTCCCTCATGGCTGTGTTGGCTGTCTTCGCATGCGAGCAATAGCGTGAATTTCTTAATTAAGCTCAAGAGGAAGTTATTACTTTTGGGACGAGCACAGCTCTGTACTTACTGGCATTACCTCAGTCTCTCTACACATGTGATAATAGAAAGACGAAAATGAGAGAGGAAAAAAGAGAATATGTGTTTTCTGTTCACAGGTTGTGTAAGCACAAGAAGTGACGCTTCTTTTCCGACGGTAATGTGGGACAAGCATTCTGGGGCTCGTCTGATTAAGGATAGGAAGTGACACATGGAGAGGTACTTGCTGTGTTGCGCGTAGAGATTGTGTTGGATGATGATTTGTGCTGGCAAACGCCAGGACTAGGGGGGAAAGCTCTGCTGCAGAAGGAAAAACGCTGTTTCCCAATGTGTGAAAAACCAGCACACATCTCTACGATAACAGTTCTGTTTGCATGAAACGAGAGTTCATTGAAGTGCATTCTGGGATACGTTCTCGGAGGAGCAAGAGAGGGAGGGCACATAAGCTCAAAGTATTCTGTCTTCTCAGAAAAGCAGCAATCCAATAACAGGTCTGTCGTATATGAACTGAATTCTATATCATTGAAGATTTGTATTCAAAAACACATTTTGACCATGTTTATTCACTCTCTGGTTTGAATGTGATATGCACCAATGGCCTTCCACATACAAGCTCGAGATAAATCTCATTCACTGAACAATCAAATAGAGCGCAATAAGGGTGATGGGTCAAAAGAAAATCCTAAAACAATAAGCTGTGATTAAAAATTCAGGTGGTGGTTATATAAAAGTAAATATTAAGCAGTGTAGGTCAGTCCTACTATCTTGTACAACTAATATGTCACTCTAATGGCTCTCATTTCGGAAGATTTCATTAGTTCACTCAAGGCTAAACTCTGTCTGCACCATAAGAGTATGGTAAAAGTTGACCACTCTACTTGTGTAGCATATTCCAAGTCTTCTAAAACCACACTATAAACTTAGGAACAGAGCAACATGGTACAATATGTAAGATTTTTATAATAATATATCCAAAAACCTCTAGAACAGTGTTATATATTTTATTGACTTGTATACTTGCATTATCCCAGATGTTTCCAGTAATGTTTAAATCCAGAGAAAGAAGCAATTTTAACTAGTGGCCTGTGCCTTGTCATTGCATCGCCTGCCAATGACGTCATACACCGTCAATTTTCAGTGTCATTTTGTAGAAAACATGGAAAAATGCCCTTAAATATGCTACCTGATTTCATGACGAAAACATACCTGTGGGAACTTTTTCACGAGACACGAAATTGTAATTGTTTTTGTACACAGTTATGATTACAGCTCCATGCGTTTTGCTCTCTGGAAGTAACAAGCTTGCTCGGCAGCTCAGCTGGCATAGAAATTGGACTTAGGATGCGGAAACCTTGGGTACGAATCCTGTGAAAGACATGCCTCACGATGACAGCTGAAAGATGAGAGATCAAAAAACTACATCACATTTTTTTTTTTTTAACATCACATTCGCTTTTGTTTATACTATTGGGTAGGTTTATAGGTTATTTTAAAACATCATGGAGTTATAACGTCACTCAACGGACATTTTAGGTCAGAACTGAAGGACACGTACAAAATCAAAGTCACATAAAATGTACCATATGTACGTTCATCTGTTTCGGGGAAAAAAAAGAAAACTCTTTTAGTGCCACTTTTGTGACATATTCGACATTTCACATCACCTACGTCACGAAACGTACATGGTGGTATGTATTTCGCGTCTTGCGGAAAAGGTACATTTTCATTATGAGATGACGAACGCACAGAGTAGCATTATAAAACTGTCAAATGTATAGAGTATGATAAAACAATGCTGCTTTACCCCACATACGCATGACCAGAAAGAGTGGAAAAGTGACAATAAAGACATGCATATTGTTACAAAAGATTTAAATTAAATGCTGTTTTAGCTTTTTATTCTTCAAAAAAATCATGAAAGAAAAAAAAAAATATATCACAGTTTCTCCAAATCATGTGAGACGGAAGACTAGAGTAACAGAAACTGAAAATTCAGCTGTGCCATCACAGGAATAATACAATATATTTAATAATATGGTAGAAAATGGTTATTTTAATTGAAATAATAAATGCAGTCCTGCTAAACATAAAAAATGGCTATTATTTGACTATTATTTTAAATATAATATAATTTAATATAATATAATAATATTAGCAATATAATTTCCAAAATAGGGTGAGAATGTACCAAGAATGAAATTTGGGTGTCCCGAATAAAAGTCATTACAGTGACATTTTCTTTTACGAGCCCATGAAGTCAGGCCATAAAACACCAAAGAAATAACCTTACTACAGTAGCAGCAGATGAAAGGACAATATTCTATGGTATTGTTTTGTTAAATCTGCTTATCACAAGGCCAATCACAAATATAGATGTTATATAGACCCTTTATAATGTTCATTTGAGTTGAGTACCAGTGCAAAATGATTTAACAAATTATATCATAAGTATTAAACAAGAGCCAAGTGCCAAATACCTCTGCCAAATGTCCTTTTCCCCTGAACGTGAAAAGCCATTTAACAACTTCAAACAATCTCAAGCATGAGCTGCTTCATTTTTGATAACGCGGAGATGAAATCATTTTTTTCTCAATTAGATTTTCTTTCTGCTCTCATTTCTGCGTGAGAGATTGCGTAGAGGCTGACATCTCTCATGCTTTCTAAGTTTCTCCCTCATGAGTCCTGATTCTTGTGTGAGGCAAACAGAATCCTTTAATGCAGTGGCTTCATTACACAGAATTATGAATCTATCAGAAAATGTGATCAAAACAATCTTAATGAGACAGACGATCTTAAATATGTGCTGAAGTACTACTAATACCATGAGTAGATAATGAATTTTACTCACTCCATCCAACAGTATCTGAAAAATGAAACGCACGTCTAAAATATTAATACAGGTTTTAAATAACGGTAAGGGCCGTGTCTGCATCAGTTCACTTTTTTTGCACTGTCTACTAGCTATGACAAGGAAGCCTCTGATTCCATGCGTCACGCTGGCAGAGGACAGCAGTCACCAAAAAATAAAACAACAAAGGCACCCGGGAAGCTGAGACCTGAAACAGGACATGGCTGGCGGGGAATTATGAACGACAGCTGTGTACCATCACTTCCTGCCAACATGCCTTAAAAAAGATGTTCAGTGATCCTGAAGTTCTTCGGGAAACAAGCAGTTCACCGTGTTCTTGTTTTGCAGTTTTCCAGTTGATTCGGAGGAGAATTTGACAAGGTCTCCCATCACTCAATGATCATCTTGACTTGCCTCATTGAAGGGTCATCCTTACTAACTTTTCCCAAACGACCTCTGAACTCCAGAATCGGGGTGCTGTCAAACTGCTGCACTCGGTGTCAGGTCTCATTGTCATTCACTGAAAATACAGTAGGACTTACATAAGCACAGAAACAGCCATGCAAATGTTTACTTTGGTATCTAACTGGGGACATTCCATATACTTTTATTATTGTTGTGATATTGATATTGTGGTATTGTCAAGTATGGTGACCCATACTCAAAATTGGTGCTCTGCATTTAACCCATCACAAGCGCACACACACAGCACACACTGTAAACACACACCTGGAGCAGTGGGCAGCCATTGCCCGGGGAGCAACTGAGGGTTCGATGTCTTGCTCAAGGGCACCTCAGTCATGGTATTGAAGGTGGAAAGAGCGCTGTTCATTCACAATCCCCACCTTCAATTCCTGCCGGTGTGGGAATCGAACTCGACTCTCTAACCATTAGGCCAAGACTGCCCCATTTAAATTGTATAATTTATTTACTTTTTATTTTATATTACATCAAGGTGTATGCCGTGCTTCCGACCTTTCTTATTCGTTTTGCTAATAAACGTTCTACATCTTATTTAAACTTTGTGTATGTTATTATTTTATATTAGGCATATAACATGGTGTATTGTTCTTTGTTTTATTAATAAAAGTTTGTTACGTTACGTTAATACCGCTAATTTAAAAGTGAAAGTAAAATGCGCACAACGCTTTTACAAGCTACTTAAAACCGAAGGAAAGCGAGGAAAAGAGGGAAAAACTCAGACGAACTAAAAACAAAAAATTGCTAGATGCTGAATTGCTGCAAATTTGAAAGTGAAAGTAAAACTCAAACTATACTTAGAGAACACATTGCTATATTGTTTTCCTTACATTTTCCTTAGCTGGTCTTAAAAAGGTATTAAATTTAATTTCTCATAAAACCTGCAGAAACCCTGTTTGAAGTCAAATAAAAAAAGGCAAAATCCAATTTGCTAGTCATTTTTTTAACCAATACAGCAATTTGCTAATTCCCTGATATTTTTAAATTGCATACCAATCACATTTGGCATTGTTGAGTTAGCTCCAATCATGCGCATGCTGTGTCAGGGCACCTCATGCAAAGGCACTCAAAGACAAACTTCAGAAATCAACACATTCTTTTGAAAGGAAAATATTGTCTTTTTTCAGCATTACTCACTGTGGAACCATTTAAGCCCAACTTATGTGTTTCAGTGAGGAATAATTACAAACTTTGATCAATTTTCTGAGCGAAAGTGTTAATGTTTAAGTTCTTTGTGTGCTTTTACCTTACTAACCTTTTACCTTACCTTATTTACTACCTTAAAGGAGAAGTCCACTTCCAGAACAAAAATTTACAGCTAATATATTCACCCCCTTGTCATCCAAGATTTTCATGTCTTCTTTATTCAGTTGATAAGAAATGATGTTTCTTGAGGAAAACATTCACAAATTTTTCTTCATATAGCGGACTTCAATGGTGCTACCATGTTTGAACTTCCAAAATGCTGTTTAAATGCAGTTTCAAAATTTACAACTATATTTAGGTATTTAGGCCACAAATTACACACGGTGTAGCACCATTATTTAAAGGGTGTCTGATGATGTTTGATAATACAAAAATCGCAGAGGCATGTCGCCTTTATATAAATAGTCTGTTCTAACAAGACAGTTTGGTGTAGACAGAAATTCTTTTTCGGGAGTAAGCGAAGGCCAAGATCAGAGTTGATGCTCATCAAGGACGGGAGACCTTCCTCAGTACAGTGGTAGAGAGCAAGATTTCAGAGTGTCTTCAAGCAGACAGTAAACAAGAAGCTAGATTATGTTATATAGGCTAAGTGTAAAATGAAAGATGGAAAAATGTGAGGTGATCAAAACGTGGTTTAGACTAGTGTGTCTTTTTACACACTAGTGGTGACGAGCGCTAGCAAATATTTTTCGTTTTTCATATTTTGTGAATAAATCATGATGTGGGGCTTATGCCAGACTTTTGACTTTATTCATAAAAGATCTTAATTTTGTATTCTAAAGTGTACATTAACTAATAAATCCATTTTCAAATGAGAGATAAATCTTGCATTTCAACAATTGATTTTTTCTTATAAACCACGTCAATATCTATGAAAAACACAAAAACTTAGATTTTTGGGGGCTTAATGGGTACACTGATATTCTACATACACAAAATGTGATAGATTTCAAAAGCGAAAGTGAAACCGGTAAAACAGTGCGCATAATGTTTTGATTCAAAAAAATAAATAAAAAAGTGTATTTGCAAACGTGGCTAGTCTAAATATGTCTAAACATTTCAACAGAGAGGATGACTTGCGATTTCTTGCCCAGACTTTCTGGGCCTTGAACGTGGTAGTTGTGCTGCTGCATGTGCAGGGTGAGAAAGCTCTCGGATATAATCAAAAATATCTTAATCTGTGTTCTGATTGTGTTTTGGGTGTACTATCCCTTTAAGATTGTCCACATTGGACATTGCAAATCCATCTGTCCTTTGTCTGAGAAGTAGCGTGAGCACTCGGATTATGTCAGAAATACAAAGCAGAACCAGCTTACTGACAGGGATTTGCCGTTTCACATCACGTCGCATCCAGCAGACAGTATCACTGATTATAATAGGTTCTATTGTATTTTGTCATGTTTGTTTTTATTTTTACATACTATGACACTCCAAACTGAGACTTTTTCAGATTTAGCTCACTTTCGGATACAAAAGTTATATCTCTATATTATCTGTTTCCTTCTTTCCCTATATCTCTCTCATTTCCCCATTTTCTTTCTACGTTGTAAAAATTTGATTTGATCAAGTAAACAAGGCTGAACAAAATGTAATTTTTTTGTATTGTTTAGAAGTTCTAACAGATTTTAGAAAATTTCAGAAGGATGTTGATGCAGTTTTTCTATTACAATATACAACAGGCACAGCAGGAGAGTCGACTAATACACTTTTTGTTGCTGTTAAAATGGGTTTATACAACACCAACAACAAAAAAGGCTTTGTGGTTCAGTTCCATTTACCAGCTTTTCAGGATGGGCCAGAGCAGGAAAAAATAACAGTCACATTCACTGTTTGTCGGTGTTATTTACACAGCTGTTATTGATTTTGTCACATTTGGGATGTCAAGGTGAGTTTGTTCCTCTACTTTCAATGATCAGTTGGTTTATTGTAAGCCTTGCTGCATTTCATGTACCAAGTGTTATGTTGTACTGTTTCCTGTTGCACTGCCAGTAGTTCAAAGAAAAAATCTGCTCCATTAAAAATGTAAAAATCCAGAAAACAGAAACCTATTTTGATGCACATGATGGCAGATCAAGACATTTACTTAAAATGACCAAGTAAATGAACTTGAATCAGTTTAAAAATGACAAGCAAAATGTTGCTATTAAGTGTTTTATTTTTTTTATATTTAAAGATAATGCGCTCATTTTTCCAGTGAATTTCATGGCTGGGAGATATGATGGTGGGTTGCGTCAGCTCTCCTCTGCTGCTTTTCTTTATCGTGGTGGTGGGATGATTTAAGTGCAGAAGATAGAGAGAGTTGTATTTCTAAAGGAAGCCCATAGGGAACTCAAGAGCGCATGCCTGTCTTTGTACCAGCTGGCAGTTCAGGGCTCAGAGAACAAAACAGGGCTAAAGAGAGCGGAGCTGCGCCTAGAATCATAACAAGCAGTCAATAACCATTATAAGCTGATAACAGTCCCCATGTCCTCTGTGACAGATGTCTTTTTTTGAACAGAAAGCCATAGGGGGACACGACAGGAGCTAAGAGTGTGGCAACAAAAATAACGGGTCCAAAGAGAGCAGGTCCGAACGGACCACAGTATTGTGTGTGACTTTGTTGCCTGTGGGTCAAACAGAAAGACCAGCTTAAAGTCCTTAAAAGTTGAACTCGACATAAGTTCTGTACATTTCAGAGTTTTTGAGAAGACATGGCTGTGAAAGTTAAAATCCTAAAAATTGAATTTTGAGTCAAAACAGCTTATTATACAACAGGTGAAGCCTGACTCTGCATCATCACAAAATCTCACTATTGACTCGAAAGAAAATGATTGAATTTGTAATGGCATGAGGGTGAGTAATTCTCATCTTTTGGCCAAACTGCTCCTATTTATTTAAAGTGTCATGGACCCCCTAATGTCATCACAAATAAATTTCAAATGCTCAACACAATTTTGAAAAATAGCAAATCAATTGAGGAGGGTGGTGTTATTCAACCAATACCAAGAAAAAATAAAAATAAGAATTAATATTCCATTAACACACTCAGAATTTTATTACAAATGATTCATATTCTACCTATTTATTCGTGTATTATTGTCTCAAAAAAAAAAAAACACTCTCTAACTTCTTTAATTAGCACAGCGAAGCCCTTGATTAACACATGGAAAAAGAAAGAACATGTTGACGCAAACAGCTCACGCTAAACACTTGAATAGAGATTAAAATAGGATAGCTAAATGAAGTGAGTGACACAGAGAGACAGAGACTATAATTATACTTATAATAACTTATGACTGTAGACATTAAACTGTGTAACAACAGGAGCCTTGTGAGAAAGCCAGATGAGAGGTGAAAGATGGTTAGAAAAAAACTGATAAAGCCCACACACTCAGACCCACCATAAACATGCACGCAGCATACCCTTTAAACCACCTTCTCCCCTGGGGATTTAAGTTATTTATTTTTCCCAGCATTCCTATCATCAGATCTCTCTGTGAGCAAAGCCAGAGAAAAATTATCCCTAAATAATTCCAATGGTCTGCTGTAGAAAGGTTAATGAAGCAATTAAAAGTCTCTTTGGAGAATTAAGAGGAAAGAGAAATCAAGTGTGATCAAACAGAAGTCAGCAGACTCCGCTTCCTGTTGCCGTATCAGGCCACAGGTACACACTTACGCCTGCTGTGCAGGGACATGGAATGTTTGCAGCATGGTGAGTTCAGTGACATCTGAGAAGTTTGACATGCGTCTAATTTAATGCAATTAATCTGATGTAATTTCATAAATTGTACATGAACATTAGATGTCAACTGAATCTCAATTTTACCCAGAAAGCAGATAAATCTGATGGTGATGTTGCATGTTTGGAAGTAAGGTTGCATACAGCAACTTTCTCATACATGCAGTATGCAGAATAAAACTCCTCAGATTAAAGAGATAGTTCACCCAAAAATGAAAATTCTGTCATTAATTACTCTTTGTTCATCTTCGGAACACAAATTAAGATATTTTTGATTAGATCTGAGAGCTTTCTGACCCTGCACAGACAGCAATGCAACTGACATGTTCAAGGTCCAGAAAGGTAGTAAGGAATCATTAAAACAGTCCATGTGACTTCAGTGGTTCAACCGTAAACACGACGTTCATGAGAGGCAGGAGCCAGCGTTCTGACGTACAACCTGGATGTGCTCCGCCTTGTTTACAAGCAGAGAAAGATGCACATTGTATATAAAACAGTTAGGGCTAGGCGATATGGCAAAAATTAATGCTTGACTGATTATTTTACGATTTTTAACTAATCAGCGTGAAAATGTACCTACAACATGATTGAAGTAACTTTTTCTTTATTAACCCTCTAGTTAAAGAAAATTCTATTCCAAGTGCACCACACATGAAGTTGTCAAAATGATGTAAATGTTAAACAAATCACTTGTCAAATATCAGAATAGCAGAAAAGAAGCATAAACTACAACTACATCTTGTACAAACGTGTCTTATACATATTATATGTTAAGGCAGTGGTTCTCAACTCCAGTCCTCGAGGCCCACTGCTTTGCACATTTTGTATGTCTCCCTCATTTAACACACCTGATTCAGATCATCAGCTTGTTAGGAGAAAGATCATTGAATTATTATTAACTATAAATGTTCTGTAGAAACAATGAACAGCAGCTTTCAGCCTGTCACCATGATGCAAGCATGAAATATCAGACATACAGAAGTAGTTCTTTCCAGGTTTTTTATTTGAATTTGCTGCTTTTGCATTGTTTTTTCTACGTAAACACGGACACGTTTGACTTGTATTTGTGTCTCTTGCAGTGTCTCATGCATGAAACGGCATTCTAAAAATGTGTGCTCAAGTTAAAAGAAGTTTACTCCTATATTTTGAATGTGTTTCCTATTCCACAGCCCGTGTCGCACTTTTGTCAACACAAAAGTGCATTCTGTGTGAATGGTGTCTAGCGATATGACATGCGGTTGTATCATTCTTTTCTCTTTACTGTTATCATTGGCATATTGTCAAACTGTCTAATTCTAACGTTTGGTAGTTTTGGTATTTAAAATCGTGATTCTTCAATTTCTAAAAAATAAAAGCATGGCAAAACATGTTTTGAATTTATTGATAAAATCAGAATAATCGCCCAGACCTAAAAACTTTGTAAACATGTCTGAAGATTTCAACAGAGGATAACTTGCAATTTTTTTGCCCAGCAATACTTATTTGAACCAGAATATACAGACGATGAACTAAGAGAGAACTAGGAGTCTCTTGAACACAGGGCGAAGACTGACACAGAGGACAGGAAATTGTTGAATGTCGTTATTTTTGTTTTCTTTGCAGACGAAAAGTACTTTCATGGCTTCATAAAATGTCACATGGACTATTTTACTGATGTCACATGGACTATTTTAACAATGTCGTTACTACCTTTCTGGGCCTTGAACGTGGTAGTTGTGCTGCTGTCTATGCAGGGTCAGAAAGCTGTCGGATATCATCAAAAATATCCTAATGTGTGTTCTAAAAATTAACGAAGGTCTTACGGGTTGGAACGACATGAGGGTGAGTAATTAATGACAGAATGTTTATATATAGAAAGTCTGAGCTGTAGGAAAGATGCGTAAAAGCAGTATGGATAGTCAGAATGTGCTGCTTTTTATGACCTCCGCCCTTCAAAAGTCATTGAATTTGATTGCAGCTTGATCTCTCAATCTCCTTCAGGATGCGTATCATACACAAACACATATACAGTAGTGTGTGATGTAATTGGAGGCTGCCACAGCTGGTGATCCCTCTACTGAGAGTTATAATTAATCGCCCCATATGGGGCAGCCAGGTCTCCAACTTTAGAGGAAGGAGACGGGGGACATCCTAAAATATAGGATGCACCTTACAGCACAAACACACACATAAACAACACTGCTTTTGGGTAGCATTATACAAATACTAAAATGATAATAAAACCCTTTAGAACAGTCTGATGCCTGCTGATTGATATTTGAGGGTTGAGGGTGCATGTTATTTGTATAGTTACGAATCCTCTGTGAGGTGAAAGCAAAAGCACAAACACACACTAGAAGTCCTCAGTCTTCTTTCTACACACACATTGTACAAAAAAGTCACATTGTATCTTGCCTCATTGCGCAGATCTGATTTCCCTCCTCTTTCTTTCTGTCCCAATGTGTAAATCAAGTGAAATAACTTACGAATCAGAGTGTCCTTTTTAATATTGGCAATAAGTATTAAATATCATATCTGCGAGCGCAAAATACATCTGTAAATGTACAGCAATGGATGCAAATGTAAACAAGCACAGAATGGAGTTCTGCTGAAAATGGCGGTGAGGTATTTCTGCCTGCAAGCAGATCCGAAAGAGTAAATAAACTAAACTAGCACTTACCAGATAATGTTCATGTGATCATGTGATCGGTCAATTAAAGGGACAGTTCACCCAAAAATGAAAATGGTCATTAATTACTCACTCACTTCATTCATCTTCGGAACAAAGATTAAGATATTTTTGATGAAATCAGGGCGCTTTCTGACCCTGCATAGACAGCAATGCAACTGACACGTTCAAGGCGCAAAAAGGTAGTAAGAACATCATTAAAATAGTCCATGTGACATCAGCCGTCCAACCTTTATGAAGCTACTAGAATACTTTATTTAACAATTTCTGAAATTCTAATATTATTGAAATAAACAAATTAATAAAATAAAGCTTTTGTGATTGAAACAACGTGTGGGTATTTAAATGATGACACAATTTTCATTTTTGAGTGTGATATCACTTTAATGACCTAGGCTATGTTTTTCTATGCACACATACCTTCATACTCACACAATATATTCATAATCAAGTGTAATTAATCTTTCTTTTCAAACAGGTGCTCTGATATCCTCTAAAAAGGACTTGATCGACCTTCTAAGTGACCTTTACGCAAATCAAGAGAAAATCACATGTAGATATAGTTATCTATCTATATTGTTATTTGAAATGCCTGCTCCATTAGCAGAGATGTATCAAGCACAGACTACCCGGATCCTCTTAATGTTACAAAAATGTATCATACAACGGTTCTAGGACATGTTTTTTTTTTTCTTTTCTTCGCAAGACTGCTTCTCCCTTTTTTAATCTGTCTTTGTTGCACCCCCTTTTAATCGTATGTCCTGCGCATTTGTCAAAGAATTGCATCCCACACCTCTTGAACTGTTGCTATGGTAATAAATTAATTCCATGAGGAAACGTTTCATTCATTTGATAAGACGTATACCTTGAATTGCTTCAGCAATACCTGCCTACTTCCTGTGAAAGTTAAAAGCTTCAGGGGTTGTAAGTAGGCTTAGATTAAGGACACTGCTAGGGAAACGCTATACTAGCTATTTTGAGGATTGTTACATATATGTTGCTAAATGAACATGAGTTTAAGCAGTTTATTATAAAACAGGGATGATTAAAATGTTCATTTCTGAGATTAATTAAAAGTTTATCTCAATTACACTCAACGCTGATTAGATCTGCTTGATTCTGGTTTGTTCTCATTCTAAGTACCAGTTGTAAACAAAGAAGGCTAATAATGGCTAATTTATTTATAAATAAATATGGATGAGACTTTTTAATACACGGACGGACTAATTAATATTGAAGCTCAACAAGTTTGACACATCACCTTTGAACACAACGCAGTGAATGGCACTATAAAAAATATAAATGGATGCTGACTTTTTATACTCTAAAATGATTTTTAACAGCATTTTGCTTTTTGTATAACAATTATGCATGTGACTTTTATGACCTTATATTTATAGACATAGATTTGCATATGCACACATATGCAAGGGGTCATCGGATGCCCATTTTCCACAAGTTGATATGATAGGGTCTTAATGAAAAGTCTACAACATACACTGGTTAAAATTTCTCAATGGTAGTGTAAAACAACACCCTTTTTACCTTGTCAACAGCTCTGTTCACAGTGACTAGTTTCGGTGCATGTCCCTTTAAATGCTAATAAGCTCTGCTCACCCCACCCCTCTCTTCAGTGGAGTGACGAGCTGTTGTCTCTGAGACTGTAAACTTTATCCGCATTTAGCCGCTGAACTTGCTAACTACCACATTATTAGGAAAGGCGATTTGAAAGATTCATTAAAAAAACCTTATACTCACTTCTGTAGGTGAAGCCTGATTACGCATGATTCGTGCGACATGCCCTGACATTTGTGCTTTCAGAAAAAAGGTACAGATTAATTTTCTGTATTTATAAGAACTGATATGAGAAATGCAAACAATTAGGAAAATAAATAAATAATTATAGGTCGACATTATCAAAATTTGAGATTTAATCAAATTTCATCCTAATAACAAAAAAATATCATTCATATTTGCAAACATTAAACAAGTGGTATGCGATACTCTAAGGGCTGTATGTACACTGCCTCTTCTAGACTCTTGACAAAAGAGCTGTATGCTGATGGAGTAAATGATCGTGTTTAGCTGATGTACTAATATGAGTCAACACATTAAACTACATCGCCGCCATATTTGTAAACATCTTGGTACAAGCAAGGGCATTTGTACTTGTTGAATACCTTAATCATAATTACCAACTCAACCATGTCTAACAATTCAATCTAGTAAAGCCAGTGCATAAGGAAACAAAATTAACTACTCAAACAGCCAATTTTCATTCTCAATAATCTAGCATTACAAACACCTGTAAAAAAAGAAAAAAAGAAGGGAGGTGGGAAAAAAAACGGTCCGTGTTTGTCATACATAGGCTGGATGATGGCAGTTCTTGCTTATTGCCATCAGTGTGTTTTAGCACCATAGGCAGAGTGGAGTAAATGCAGCTCAGTGGAAGAGTAAACAAAGCATTTTATGGTTAGATTTAGGTTGGGGTCATACATGTTTGCATGAGCCAGCTTGTACGATTTCTTGCAATTTCACCATCATGACTTCTCATGAGACCGGGTTGAAAACATAACACCAGTGCTGAGTGAATATTAAAAATATTGTTTTGGGTTTTTGTTTTTGAGTCTCTCAGTATACTTTGAATATATGCATTTGATTTGCTGCAGCATAGAGCATCAAAGACTGACGGCCCTCACGGCTCTCTGACCCAGCCTTAGAAGTGACCAGACACACTCAGTTTTTTACTGGAAAAAATACAAGAAAGCACTGATCATTACACAACCCTAAAAAAGCAACAAAGGAAAAATAATAATAATAATAAGAAGAAGAAGAAGAAGAAAAAGAAGAAGAAGAAGAAGAAACAAAGATATATTTACAAAAATGTATTAGATAAAATGTGTGTTCAGAGAATATATATTGCCTTGATGTGCAAAATAAATGTGCGGTCAGATTCAGGTCGAAATAATTTACATCTTTTAAAAAGCTTTTTTTTTTTTAAATTGATAAGAAAAACTAAAATAATTTACTCACCCTCCAGGTATCCTAGATGTATATGACTTTGTTCTTTCAAACGAATGCAATCGGAGTTATATTAAAAGTTGTCCTGGCACTTCCGAGCTCAATTATGGCAATAGGCAGGTGTTCCTCTTCATCAGTCCAAAACAAGTAAAAAAAAAAAGTGCATCCATCCATAATAAAAAGTGCCTCACACAGCTCTGGGGGGTGAATAAAGGCCTTCTGTAGTGAATCGATGCGTTTTGTAAGAAAAATATCCATATTTACAATGTAATAATCGCCTTAAAATGTAATAAACACACAGCTTGTGCTAAGAGTTGTACATGGAAGCCACTCCGAGTGGTTGACATGGGACATTGGCAAGTCTCATGAAAACCAACATTTGTTTACAGGAGCAAAGGAAGTAAAGTTTCCAGACCTTAGCAAAGGAAAACCAGTCTCCTCTTGTTTTATACTGAAATCCTCTGTCATTTTTCTTTACAAGTCCTTGTTTTGAACTTCTAATTTCTGACAGTTGTTTTGTTTTGGTTTCTCCATGGCATGTCCGCGTCTGACGTCTTACGTCATCCGCCCTGAGCTGATTCTGTGTACAACCAGTTGGTGCAAGCTAGAATAAAGTGATTCTTACGGTTTAGATATAGATATTTTTCTTACAAAAACAAATCGATTTGCTACAGGAGGCATTTATTCACCCTTTGGAGCCGTGTTAGGTTTTATTATAGATGGATGCATTTTTTTGGACTTGTTTTGGACTGATGAAGACCTATTGCCATGATAGAGCTTGGAAGTGCCAGGATAATTTTTAATATAACTTCGATTGGATTCGTCTGAAAGAAGGAAGTCATATTTAGCTAGGATGCCTGGAGGGTGAGTAAACAATGGACTATTTTTCATTTTTGGGTAAACTATCCCTTTAAATAAATAAATATTTTTTTATTACTGGAAAACAAGAAAAAAAATACTGATCAAGCAAGGATTTTCTCACCTGCAGTATGAACAGAGTGAGCAAGAGAGCAAAACAGACAGATTCTTAGTTTCAGCGTCAGGAGCCGTGCTGTAAATGCGAGTATCTTTCATTATGGACATCATTCTGAGAACTGCAACTCCCATCATCCTCGTCTGTAACTGCTCCCTCTCTGTCCTCTCTTTACCTCACACCGCCTCATCTGACTCACACGAGACATTATTCTTTCAACAGAGAATGAAACGCACAGATGTCACACACTCGCATCTATAATTGGAGTGCTGATTTTTCTCACATCATCTTTGCAATCACTAATTAATGCTACAGCCATGCTCGTCTTCCTCTCTCTCTTGCACTCCTGGTTCCCCAGCAGGGAAGAGGGAGAGCTTGATACCAGGCATGACATATTGAGGTCAGAGAGTGAAGGAAACGGATGGATGGAATGGGGATCTGAGTATACAGAGAGATCGAAGTTGATTGAGCTGGTCTGGAAAGGTTTCGGTGCAGTTTTAGAGGTGTGAGTATGGAAGCCAACTATAGCTGGTAAAAGACATTTTCTTGCCACACCCTCCGCACCCTGCGCACACACACACACACGTGTGAAACTGAAACGATCCCTCCCTTTCTGTTTATTCCACTGGAGAAAATCAATAGCTATACTATTAACTAGAGGCCTCAGGGTTGAAAATCTGCTGTGCTTATGTGGATCTGACAGTAGCAGATTTGCCTTGATTCAATTTGCCGTTCCCTCCTGTGGAGCTCGCAGAACAGAGAGGCTCATCTCACGCAGGAGCCATTCATCCATAACCAATGCACGGAGGAAGAATGGAGAACATGCACCTAACGTTCAAAGCCCCTCACATGTCTGTCCAGCATCAAGACGGTCTGGAAGCATGAAAGTGGGTTTAGAGAGCTGCTTTAAGCTTATGAAAGAGATGAAGAAAGTTTGTGAATACATAGTAAAGAAAGAAAGCCAAGAGCCTAGTTTATCTGTGGATGTATTCGCTCAATGAGCTGCTCTGGAGTTCGAAAATACTTTGAGAAACATCAGTTTTCCATGAATACAGTTTGGTTTCCATTATTATTATTATTATGATTATTATTTTAAAAGCATTATAGACTCATGCTGGAAAAATTGTTATCAAACATACAATTAAGCTAGCACGAAAAGTAGACGGTGTACAATAAAACATATGTATTCTTCCTTAAAGTGCGTTTTAGGCTTATTAAGGCCTTAAAATGGGACCTTCACAGTAATATCAATTAAAATCATACAAAACTATCATAATTTTAACAGTCTATTGAGTTAAATTCAACAAAAATGTGTCTTCAGTTATTATTATTAAATAACCAAATACTGTGTCCCAATTTTCCAAGCAATTTAATTTATTGCATCCTGCAATTACAAAAGAATTATGGCAACCAAGTAACAACACCATTTGAACCTAAAACATGCTGGGAAGAAAAATAAATCTTATTTTCTCAAATTACGCACTAGATTTAGTGTTAAGTGTTTAGATCAAGCTCAACACTCTTACTCAAAAAGGAAAAAAAAAATAGGGATTGGCAATATTACCAAAATCTTATATCACTACAAGATTAATTTTGTTTTACGGTAACAATATACCACAATATACACTACCAGTCAAAAGTTTTTGAACAGTAGGATTTGTAACGTTTTTTCTGTCTCTTCTGCTCACTTGCAATAATAAATGCAGGTTTAGTGAGCAGAAGAGACTTCTTAAAAAAAAAAAAGTACTGTTCAAAAACTTTTGACTGGTAGTGTAGTTATTTTTTGCTTTAAATAAGGTTTTTATAATATCAACATTTTTAAAACCATAGAAATTTCAACTGTCAATATCACAAAAAATAATACAATTAAATGAAAAGCTCAGCAATTAAATAAGAATAAGAAACCAATTACAAGCAATGGTACGAAGAAAAGAAAACTACAGTAGAACAAATAAATAAAAATGAATACATTTTACAAAGTAATCAAATGTATAAAAACACTGCATATACTTTACTGTGTAAATTAAATATAGATTTCTTCTTATTAAACTTAAACAAAAGTAATTTAGTCAAGAGCAGTGAGAGATTTTCACTCTTTTGTTGTTTGATTAAACTGCAATGGTTAAAAAAGTGTTGCCACCCATACACTTCCGTGACCACGTAGCACAGCGAGTGTGTAATCGCAATAGAGGCGATACCAGTACAGTATAATCGCCCACCCCTAGATCAAACATTTTGAACATATTTTATAAACCACGTATTTAAATTAAAATGTTTTTTTCTAAATGACACACAAATTTGGCTTCTAAACTATATTAAAATCTTGATAACCTCATTTAAAATAGATGGACAACAAAAAAGCTCATTAAGTTTATAGTAGTCTGACCTCCTGAGTATGACACTCAGCATTTTCTGAAGGTTAAGCAGCATTTGTTGCATCTCATTCGTGAAAAGTGGAAAATGGGACTTGCAAACCTGAGCTAAACCTAAACACAAACACCATCAGCTTAATAGCTCTAGATCAAAGTTTAATATCTCAGCCTTAACTGTCTTCCATTGCTCAGTTTTAAGTGACTCTGTATCCAAACTGACCTGTCCATTTGAGGCTGTACTGCTTCATTATTTAGTAACCTTTGTTCTTTTGCAGGAGAATCTGGCAAAGTCTGATGGTCAGAATGATCTGTTACCCTGGTGTTTCACACTAGGAGTGTTTGTTTGTTTTTGTACATGCAACGCTGCAGTTTATCCCGCTGTGTTTGCACTCTCAGGATTATCGGGTGGCCGCTGGCAGCCATCTTACCTGTGCGTGTAGCCAATAAAAGATCGGTGGGTTAGCAGAGACGCACAATATATGCAGAACTGGGTCTTACGGATACTGCATTATTATACTTGCATATCAAAAATGAGATATATTCAAATATTGGACTTTTCCATGAACATAGGCATAATCATCTCTATGCTAAAACAGAAGCTGGTATGAATCATACCTGCTGGTTTGAGAGCAAAAACTGCATAGCATCAGCAACTGCTTGACAATCTGTAGTCTACAAGTATTGCAGTGCAGGTGACACACACATTTGCATATGCCAAACATACCTGCATCATTCAGACGGATCTTTCAAAGACACAAACTTGAAGGATTGATAGGAGTTGCTCCAAAGAACAGTCAACTCACCACAATCCTAGACAGTCCATACTGCCAATCATCTTAGCTAATGTATATCATATAGTCTGACAACAGTCGCTGATGGTGCATCTGCCACGGGTTTGGCTCAAAATAACTAAAAACAAACCGGGCAATGTACAGTCAGACTCATGTTAACATAATACATTTCAAACATGACAAAAAATTCTGAACATTTAAAAAGGAATAAAATAAAATCAATTTTTCTGATACTGCAAATTGCAGCACATTTATTTTGGACAGGACTACTACGAATAAACCCTCATTCAGGGGAGTTGTTAATGAAAAATAAATATGCAAGCAATGCCTTTTACTTCGTCAAAGAACCTAGGAAGATAAAATGCCAATATGAGGCTTGCTGTATTTCAGGAAATGATGTTAATTGGAAGATATACAGAGCTCTTTTCTTATTGGAACATGCACTTACAAATCAAAACATCAATTAAACATTTTTCTCTCCTCATGGGCGGTCTGCCAATTTATCTGTTGCACAAGTGAAAATAACACCTCACAAGCAAGAAAAGTGTGTGAGTGTGACAGGGAGGGAAAGCATCTGCATGCATGTTGACAGTGCGATTCTGCATCTAATCATATGCTATAATTAACAACCATAATGACTGTATAACAACGCTCCACCCAAGAACTCCATGCTCCAGACACTGCTGAAAAACAACAAAATTAAAGATGAAGTGTGCCATTTTTCATTGATAAAATGTTCTTTAGATTTTCTTAAAGGTCACATATTGTACACCTTTCAGGAGGTTTATTTTAGCTGTTGATGTCCTTAAGAATATATATTTGCGGTATAAGTGCCAAAAACCATCTCAATATATTTTTACAGCTCCTCTCTTAGGAGCTCTGTCAAGAACAGGTCGGTTTTGGCCCGTCTAATTAATATTCATGAGCCTCTCTTCTGATTGGCCTGTTGATTTTTGAGTTACGCACGGCCAGGTCAACCACAGGTAACTAGGGTCATGTATGCTGGTGGCTTGGTGATACTCAACAGGATGTTTCAGAATGGTAATTATTATTTTATTTTTTTCAAACACCGAATGCAGTAAGCTACATAACTATTGCTTTAGTAAAGCCCCTTTCACACTGCATGTTGATTCCGGAAAATTTGCCAGAGTCCCTTCTGTGTGAATGCAAAGACGTCCCGGGATTGATTGTTATTGTGCGACTCTTCACGACGAAAAAATATTTGTGCAAACCGGAATGAAGCAGCGATCAGGGAGTTCCTCACCGCGCTGAAGCGCAGATCATTCGCCAGTTTAGTTTCAGTTTTGTGGAACGTACGCGTCGCATTACGTCACATTTCTTTACGGGATCTTTACGGGTTGTGTGTAGCACGCACAGATTCCGGAAAATCACTGTATGAATGAACCAAATTAAACAATTCCGGAACAAATCATGGGACACATCATCTGTGTATTTTCCGGAATCGCTGTGTGAAAGAGGCTAGAGCTGACGTGCCACTGGTTTCTTATATTTATGTAGTTCGGAAGCCTGCACAATGATGTAGTTTCCTGACGTCCATTGACTGAACAGCGTTTTCTCGACTTGTTTCCGTGTTGTTGTTGCTCAGCAATGGCATGGACGTGATGTTGTCTGTGGGTTTGGCAAAAGGAGGGTGGGATGGTGGTTGGCGGTGACTAACGGCAATGACTGAGTGGTTCGGACGTCACATTTTTACGGAAGTCACAGCGGCTTGTGAAAAGGCACAGCTACTTTATGCAGGCTGTGTGCATTTTACTGTGGACTGACTGTTTCGAAACGTATATGGTAGTTACATAGCCCCTAGACCTCAGTTATCATGAAAAAAGCCAGGAAATTTTAGTTTTGACAATATGGGACTTTTAACATGCAACATGAAGGTTGATGTGCCCCAAAAAAGTGCAAACACTGCTTTGTTTGCTTGAGGATCACAATCAGCCTGACAACAGCCACACCAGCTCAGCCAATGGAGTGAATTTAGGGCGGGGTTATCTATTTGACTGACCAGTGAGATAGGGGGATTGTTTTGGAAACCACTTTGTAAAGATTAATTATTTTTACTATTCTTTTTGATGACAATTGTGGCACAGCAATCACACAACATCTCTACCTAGTACAGAATATTTCAGTGTGTGAGGGGAAAAACAAAAACATGTGTAGGCTCTTGGGTGAAAGTCCTCAGAACAATGTGTTAGACATCATTAGTCATTTTAAGCAGATAACAGTTAATGAACCAAGACTTGTCATGGTGCTATGATTAATTTGTCCGAAGAGCAGGAGACAATTTATTTACGAGCAGTAGTTGTTCTAGAACAGAGTTGTTTTCTTCCTTTACGCTCTTCTTCTCTCTTTACCCTGATCTATTTTTCAAAGGTATTTGTATAATAAGCATTCTTATTAAAGGGAACCCACGGTATTAAGACTTGTATGGCTTAATATAATATAAATTATGTTTTTACTGAAATATGTAGAAAACCTATGAAAGATTTACGTCATTTATTATTTCAATTACGTCAAATGGTTGCACTCTGTGAGTTACTGGTGCTACCTGTTGATATTTTTTACCGTAACACAATTCGGAAAATAAAATACTGATACGATGCCACATTGTGTGGCTTTTGGTTGTAATTTTAAGTTGAATGGCAACAAGAGAAGCGATGTAAGTCTTCACTGCTTTTCTAGCAACAAGAAGAGGTGAAAAGAATGGGAAGATGCATGTGGACGAATAAAACTTCCTAAAGACCCTAAAGTCTGTTCTCTCCACTTTAGCCCTAATGCCTTTGAGCCACAGCTACTGAAAGAGCCTACAAACGGCACAGACAAGAAACGCTAGATGCCATCCTGGCAGGACATACCAACGCTTCTCATGACGGCGCAGCCACTGAAGGAGTTTCTCAGCACAGATTTTACTCAATATCCGGAGGTGTTTAAACTCCTTGTGGGGAAAAATAGATGATACGTCTACACTAATATCCATTGCCACCTCTTTCAGTAGCTGTGGTCATCGTATCAGTATTCTATTGTCCAAAATATGTATAAAACAATGTGTGTGAGTGTGTTTTTTTTTTAAAAATAAAGTAAATATTTCATGGGTTTCCTACTACATATTTCAGTAAGAAACGTAATTTATGTTATATTAAGCCACACAAGTCACAATATTCACGGTTCCCTTTAAAATATTGTTACATGCAGTATTGACATACGGACAACTTCACATACTGTACAAATTCATTAAATTAGGTGTTTATTTTGTTCACTGTGATTCACTAAATATGTTTAATGCTGTAATATTTACACAACGATTCACAAACTTGGAGTCGGTAAGAGTTTTTCATGTTTTTTTTTTAAGGAAAGTTTCTTTTGCTTACCAAGGCTGCATTTTTTTTTTTGATCAAGGCTGATGTGGTGCTCAAGAAACATTTCTTCTCATTATTAATGTTGAAATTTGTTTTTCTGTATATTACTTTTCGTGGAAATTGAGATATATTTTTTTAGGATGTTCTGAATAAATGTGTCCTTGGTGAATAAAAAAATAAATTAAAAACAGTCAAATAAAGCGTGCAAATTACTTATATTAGTCCTATCTGGATTTAATTTTAAAACATTTTTTTTAATTTAAAAGGTCTTTGCATGGCAAGTTTCCCCAGCATTTACTGATAAATGATAGTCCCGCTATGGAACCGTGTTTTTTGGTACTCAGCTCAGCGGCAGAAGCAACGCATGGTTTTTGAAAATTCCAGTTCCATGAGGACTTGCAAAGATGTACATATCTAAAACTGAACATAGTGTAAAGATGTTTTACTGTCAATCAAACATGTTTATCTAAATTTGTCTATCCAAACGTACAAAAATGGATGTGCACACTTCACTTATGAATAAAAATGAGATCACCCGACACAAACACACACAAACATATGCTGCTTAATTACCTCTTATCATGCAAACCCAGACACAAGGAGCTGCTGAGTGTTTGGGCATCAATACTGAGAAAATATTTGCATTGTGGTTTTCTTCACCTCTGTGATGATTTATGAGGGAATTAAAAAATTCCATGGCAGCTAGATATTTCTTTGGATGTCTACATGTATGCTAATAAATGTTAGCATAAATAGTCATAGTCATCATGTTTCACTGATTAAATATTGTGACATTTATCACGGAATACAAACAAAATTGCTTATTGAACGGAGAGATATTTCCATCATGAAGACATACTTCTATTATTTCAAAACTTATTTGTCTGCATTTTCTCTTCAGTTTCTCAAACACATAGATTTAAGCATTTCTGACAAGAACATTAAACTTCTCAAACTTTAAATTAAATGCTTAACTCTTGAATTGGATCAACACGGTAGGAAAAATAGATTAAGTCGGATTAACAAACCACAAATAATGAATTGACCAAATGAGGAAGTGATAAAAGGCCTGCAGATGGAAGGAGAAAACAGGAAAGGGAAGAGCAGATGGCTACTGGCATAAACACAGTTTGATCTAAGAGAGTGAAACGTGTAGATCCACCTGGACAAACCGCTGAATGGACGTGACCTCAGACAAACACAGAGCCAGTGCTAGCAGGGGAGTCCCTAACAGCTTATATAATATATAATGCATCACCGTTAAAAATGATACAAGCCAACATATGTTTTTCCATTACTTTAACAGACGCTAATTAAACCAATTTCAACATCAAGTTACATGAGATGTGTATATGTATATATGCATAATATTAAATCTCCAAATGTTATTTGCACATGTTTATTCATGCAATATTTGCATTTTTTTAGCACAGTTCATTTCATAAAAGACAGAACTATCCGTTTTATAAAACCTAACCTCCTTTTCGTAACTTATCATCTGGTGAGTAATGAAGGAAAGGCATGAATAATGTGAAGGTTAGAGTTAGAGTCAAAATCTTGTTTGTTCAGTCTTGATTAATTATAGCATCTCAACCTCTCTCCCACATACACTCTTGCTCACGCATCCACAGATGGCTTTAACAGCAGTTGGTCAGTGTGTTGAAGCTCGTTCCTCTATAGGCACTATATATAGACGTGATTCGTCTCAAGCTGGATTTGCTGAGGGCATGGTTAGTCCTGCCCACAGTAAATGGTATAATTAGGATTCTTTTCATTTGTCCTAGTCACACGCTCCCTTTCTGTCAATAACACAGGTTAAATTAGATGTTGATATGCACTGCATCAAGTAAAGATGAAGGAAAATTAAGAAGAGGTACCTAAACGCTAATATACTAAAAACCTGCAAGCGCAACCTTCATGAAATGGCAGCTGTCATGATGCAAAAGTTTCTTGCTAAGCTCAATGTAATGCATAATGACCTGGTGAGTCAGAGCAATTTAACACCGCAATATGGCAAAGTGCTATGGTGTTTTGTAAAATTAATTTAGTGTAATTGCATTGATAGCAAGGAGGTCAAACTCAAGAACATGTGACTGGGGCATAAATGCATTAACAACACAATAACATGATGAAGCTGAACATATATTACCTCTAATGCATCCGCAAGTGCACGAGCACAGAAACACCCACAAGCATGAAGGAGAACGCTATGCATTTAAAACAAATAAACAGCTCTAAATGTCACATATCACTCTTCCAGGAAACATCTGATACATAACTTCCCATTGTGATTACATTTTAATACGGTTCTGCTCGCAGATTCAAATGTTTCGGCAATCTTTGCATTTATTATTCACAGATTTGCATCCTAATAGAAGCGATGTGAAATGCTGAATCTGGTGTTTCAATTGATACTGATGCAAGACTAGTGTTCTGGGTGGTTATGCATCTTTATGTCTTAGAAAAAGGCAGCAAATCCCCACAGAAAACTTTGATTCAGGGTGTGATGCACACTATAGATGGTTTCAATGGACTTTCCTACTGAATAAGCCCTCAAACTCAGCGGGAGATTTTCTGAACAATATGGCTGCAGCTTACATAATTACATAGGCTGCATCAATCAAAAATAAAACACTGAAATCAGTACATTGCATAAGTATTCATACCCTTAACTCAGTACTTAGTTGAAGCACCTTTATGGTCTCAACTTTTTTGGGTATGGTGCGACAAGCTTTGCACATCTGCATTTGGCAATTATGTGCCATTTTTCACCTCACCTCTTCACCTCTCAAGTTTTGTCAGCTTGGATAAGGGCTGGCAGACATTTTCAGGTTTCTACAGAAATATTCTATTGCGTTCAAGCCAAGGCTGTGGCTGTGGCCACTCAAGGACATTCACAGAGTTGTCTGTAAGCCACTCTTGCTGTGTGCTAAGGGTCATTGTCCTGTTGGAAGGTGAACCATCTGCTCAGGTTCTGAATGCTCTGGACTGGGTTTTCATTAAGGCTTTCTCAATATTTTGGTGCACGGAGCTTTCTTTCTACTCTGACGAGTCCCTCAGTCCCTGCCGCTGAAAAACAGCCCCGCAGCATTAAGGCTGCTACCACCACACTTTACTTTTGGGATGGTAGTCTGCAGGTGATGAGCAGTGCTTGGTTTCCTCCAAACATGATGCTTGGAATTGAGGTTCATCAGACCAGAAAATCTTGTTTCTCACAGTCTGAAGGTGCCTTAGGGGCTTTTTTGCCAATTTTAAGTGGGTTTCCATGTGTGTACACTGAGGAGAGGATTGAGTTTGGCCACACCGCCATAAAGACCGGATTGGTGGAATGTTTCAGTGATGTTTGTCCTTTTGTAAGTTTCTTCCATCTGCATATATGATCATGGAGCTCAACTAGAGTGACCATGAGCTGCTTCTTGTCACATCTGTGAACCTTCAATGCAGCAGAATTTTTTTTCTGAACTCTTCCCCAGATCTATGTCTTTACACAAGCCTGTTTCTGCGCTTCTCAGGTAGTTATTTTGACCTCAGGGCTTGGTTTGTGCTCTGATATGTATTTTTAGCTGTTAGACCTTTTCTGAGAGGTGTGTGGCTTTCCAAATCATACTCATTCAAATGAAGTTGCCACAGTTTAACTCCACTCAAAGTGTAGTAACATCTACAAGTGATACGAGTGCTCCTGAGGTAAATTTCAAGTGTCCCAGAAAAGGGTATGAATACTTCTGCAATGGAATCATTTCTTTTTCTTTTTTTCTAATAAATTTGCAAAGTTGTTACAAACCTGTTTTGTGCTTTGTCATGGTGGTGTATGGAGTGTAGACTGATGTGGAAAAAAGTAATTAAAAGCAGTTTTCAGTTAATAAACCGCACGCCTCCCATCCATTAAATCACAATAGGGTTTGTGCTTTGTTCCTTTTGATATGATACAGTCTCAGATTTCAAATTATTTCCATTTTATTACAATATTCAAGCAATAAATGGCAATGTTTAGTGACAGATAGCTGTAACGCCTCAGTTCCAGAGAAGCGGCGGCACGAAGCGCATGTGACCTGATCATCTCCTCCACTTTAACCAGTTACAGCACAAAATAAACATAAATGAATGTCTGGAGGAATGTTGAAAGAAAGAGTATAAACGCAATTGCAAGCATGCCATTTTAGCTTGTTTTCGACCTCTTATCTATGTCCAATTCCGTGCCGGTCTTTTCGCTTTTCATGTCTGTCTAAGTTTTAAACGGCATACTTCTGGGGGGTCAGTGCTATATTGAGCAAATGCCATTACGATAAATGAAAATGCTTATGGATTACTTTATACAAAAGAAAAAAGATGAGGAAGAGGAAAAAAACAGACATCAAAACCAGACATCACTGAGCAGACATCAGGTTGTCAGAGCCTCAGGTAAGCAACAGCAGTCCAGTCATCTTTGAAGAGACTGTGATGCCTGACTCAGATGCGTTCTAGTTGGATGACATCACTCCGGAATAAAGGAGACAACGTCAGGTTTGCTATCGCTTCTGTCGTCTGTGAAAAGCTGCAACCCATTTCCTCCAACTCACTCTCAAAATACTCTTTACTTCAAAAATTGTAATATAAACCATGAAGAAGAAAAAAAAACATTAGTCCTCTCAAAACATTGTACCATATCAAAGCATGACAACAGACAAAAGCTTGAGCAAACAATTTGACAAAGCCAGTGATATAGTGTGGGAATCCGAAAATGCTCTCAATTTGGCCAATTGCCTGCAAGCACACAGCTCTTAAGACGCATCTAAACAGATCTTGTGTATATGCATTATAAATGGGCCGTGTCGTTAGACTTTATGTTCAGAGCAACGTGACGCGGAATCAAAATGGCTGAGCTGTCCTTGAGAAATAGGCAGGAGTCATGAGATCATGCATTATTGAGAGGCTATCACTGAAGGTTTAAGGCGGCTGAAAGCTGGGAATCTCCAACGGCAACATTCACAAACACTCATAAATTGGTTTCTTTGGATCTCGTATATTCACCTCACTTCCTGAATCTTACTGCTGTTTACAAAGACTCTGCTGGGCCTGAATATCAAGACAGGGGTTTTCAAACAAAAAAAGACCCTAAAGCTTTTATTTGTGATTGCATAAAGCCAAAACAAATCACTATAATATTATCTGGAGGACATTTACTTTGTACAAAGTAAATATTTTAAAAAACAATAAATAAAAAAAAAAAAATCTGCTCTACAGAAAATAGTGCTATACAAGTGAGCAAGCTCAAGGCAATAGTTAAAAACCTCCATAGACTTACACAAGACAGATGCTTACAAAAACTTTCATTTCAAATATATTCTAGAATATATATATTTGACAATATACAGAAACTTTCAACGGTTTTTATTTTAAAAAATATAAATTTTTGTCCTGACAGAAACCTTTTTTAAACTTTTTAAAAAATTCAAATATATTTGTTTATCTATTATGCTAATTACATTTATTTATCTATCTATTTATTTATTTTTATATTAACCCCTGTCAAAGTTATTATGGGGTTTATATGATCAGAGAATATATGTATGAATGAGAGACCGGAGAAACATTTACATAGCTATCATTTAAACCAACCACAGCAAAAATATTTTCTGATTCTCCACCTGATATATGCCCGATCACGCACTTCCTCTCTTCACATCACTTAAATGCATGGACCTAATCCTATCTTATTTTGTCAGTTACCTGATACGGGTCTGGACTAAGAGTTATCATGTCCAATTTCACGCTAGACAGTGAAGTAAAAGTAATGGTAAACCAGTGGCTGTGTAAACAGTAATGTTTTGTCCTTTTTTCAACCTTTTCTCCTGTGTCTTTCTTCTTTGTCTTTTTTATTATTTTTTAAATAAGAGCACCAGAGAGATCTGACACATGGCCCGCTTGCACATGGGCACACGCACACCTTTAACACTTATTCAGTACATCCCCACTGAGATCTTTAATGCATCACCTGACAGCTTCTCACCGCCCCATGTTTTAATCAGCAAAGAACCCCGCTCCATTACCGCTAGCTGAT
The DNA here is from genome assembly GCA_019740295.1 of Labeo calbasu. Lineage (NCBI taxonomy): Eukaryota > Metazoa > Chordata > Actinopteri > Cypriniformes > Cyprinidae > Labeo > Labeo calbasu. The sequence continues at coordinate 39,445 of JAHKKF010517839.1, forward strand.
AGGCAGTCCAGGTAATTGCCTGAAAAAGAACCCATTCTGGCCCTGCTGAAAAGAGAGAGAGAGGGCTGAAAATGGCTTAAGTGTGGCTGTTTTTCCAGAACAAAGCCAGGCTGAGTGGCTTGTTAAATGCAAAGTCTGCCCTCTTCGCCAGTGCCCCCATAGATCTGTGTAGGAGAAGTGGGACAGGGGTTGGAAAATATAACAGCAGCACAAGGACAATATGAAAGCTTTCCTCAATGGGCTGAGAGTCTTCTAAGGGCTTGAGCAGAGAATGTGGATCAATGCACCGTGGGGCAGAAGCCCGGCACTTAGACTCCTCCTGCCTGGTTGCATTGTGTTCACGAGTGGCGCACTTCACGAGCACGAGCGGACTCGTCCATGCGCCATTACAGACGCACTCACACAAAGATCGAGAAACGGGTGGTACCTGGAGTCAGCCTGTACAAAACACTGCTTCTTATCTCTAACTGTGTGATTTCAGTGTCCCCTTCATGTCATTGTGTGATCGCTTTTTCCAGTAATGAGAGTCTTGGCTTATGGGGTGTTTTGTTTACTGCTCGTTTCAAATGCATGGAGTCAGTGGGATCATTTTAAAAGCCCTTTTCCACAAATCCTCGTGTTGAGCATTATCTAACGAAGGCTTGAATTGAAAACCACCTTCCTGCTGTGAACTCACTTCAGCAGCTGTAATTTAAGCCTCCGAACACAACTGTCAGCACTGTATCTGAAGAACACACAGAGGCACAACAAAATTAAACCCCTGACACCCACCCACATACATACAATCACAAGAGAGCAGAGTCAGAGGTGCTGTACAAAGCTGGCACCATGAAATATCTGAAATATTAAATGACATTTTAGGTCACCTATATGCTGCATTTTAATCTTTAAAACTTATTAAGGCTGGTTCACACCGCCCCAACAAACTCCAACGAACATTTCAAATTTATTAGATAGTGGGCGATGACAAAACGATCTTTACTTGTGTGTGTATACGGGTGGGGCTTACATTGGAATTCAAATCAAGCCACAATAAAAATAATTTATTTTAATTTAAACCATATTTAATTTATAATTTACATATTTTTCCATAATTCATTAAAAACAACTTAAAAATCTTTAAAAAAATAACAATAAATACACAACTTTTAACTTCTATGATTTAGAGCTTCAACATTTCAAAAAGTGAAAAATATTTTTGATATAGCATCTTAGATTAATGTTACTTTTGAGTTTAGATTTCTTAAACAGAGTAAGATATTTGGCTTCAGGCAAGCCCCTAATTAGGAAACGCAACATATTGCAACAAGAAACACCAGTAGGGTGACGATGCTGACCAGTGGCGTAGCAAGTCAGCCCCAGGCCCATATGCAAAATATTTGTACGCCCCCACCCCCACCCCAAACGTTATGGGCTCCAACTCTGCTAACTTATTGTTGATAAATTATGTTACGTGACTATACACAAAGTGTTTTATTTATGGTATAAATGCTTGGAAATAATATTTAACATTTTCAAGTCCATTATTTGTAGCGCGTAAGCTACCCAATAATCGCAATAAGCTTTGTGCTTTGTTACTTTTATTATAAAAAGTGTCAGCCTAAAATTGTCAATTTTATGATAAAATACAAAAAAATAAATGTTTTTAATTTGTAGTGAGATGACTATATTCACCTCAGTTCAAAAGGCATGTGAATCAATGATCTTTTCCTCTTTAATACCCTATTTGCAGCACGAAATATACCTGAATATATATTTGAATGCATGTTGAAAATACAAAAATCTGAACAATTGAATAAAAACTAATGAAATCGATCAATCAGAGTTAACCCAGTTGAAGACTATGTTTTTATTGCTGTTTTTCATGTTAAATGTGAAGAATGATAGATTGGATGCCACATACTTTTTTTTGGCAGAGTAGGTGGAATTTTCACATTAACTTTAGCAATATAACATGATTTTATTATCGTAATATTTACTTTATTCTTAAAATATTATGACGTTCATCTTATTTATTTATTTTTCAACATACTGCATTCATCTCTTTTGAGAGAAATGCATCTTTACGGATAACATAATAAAAGAGTTTTTGTTTTCGAATTTGAATTATTTTGTTTAAAGTAGTAATTTAAAGCTTTCTATAGATATTTTATCATGTATGTGAGGCAAGTATTCACTGAGTTTCGGTTCATTTTTGTGACAGCAGAAAGTGCATCCTGTTTGTTTTCTTTATTTTACAAAAGTGCAACGTTTTTTTCATATTGTGAGTGCACACAAATAAAAGTAGACCCTTTGCAATTTCAAATAATGAGCAAAAATAAAGACATTAAAGGGACAGTTCACCAAAAATTGTTTTAATTCTGTCATCATTTACTCACCCTCATGTCGTTTCAAACCTTTCTTTTGTGGAAAATGAAAGAAGGTATTTCGAAGACAAAGCTGTTTTGGTTACCAATGACTTTCATCATATGAACAAAAAAAACTGATGTTTCTCAAATGATCATTTTTTATGTTCCCTTGTTTACTTTAGGCCGTTGCAGCCTATATGTTAATGTGTAATAAATTCTATGTTGAATCAAATATAATATTTCTTTCTAAAGCTACAATTTGTAATGTCTACTTGATACTTTCTCATTTAACACAAAAATAGTGTTAAGTAATCTTTTGTGGGTATGTTCACAGTCACATCTTTTTTGTGATTAATTGATTAATTAATCGAAACATTATGTAATTAACCGAATTAAAAATCTGAATTGACTGACAGCCTTAATATACAGATTTTATTTTAGGCAAGTGAGGTTGATTTGAAATTGGTTAATTTAAATCGATCAAACATATAGGCTATGATCAACTCACTGTCTGACGCTGACATCTTGTTACTTTAAAAAACAAAAACTTGAATTTAACAAACATAAAATGTTCCAAACATATTTCTAAATTAACTTAATAAAGAAACTAAAAGAAATATAGCCACTTTGCCATTTAAAACCAAAACTGAACTATTTTAATGGCTGCAACAGCAGCTGTGTAATGGGGAAGAGAGAGAGAAAAAAGACACAGGCTCCAGTAGAAGTCGGCCTGAGAATTCTGATAAGCTGCCGCACAAGGGCCAGGCCCGTGCAGGGCTCTGTTCGTTCCCTCGTTTCAATTAAAAGTTCCCCCTCGGCTTGGCGGGCCCCCAATCTGCCCGGGCCCATATGCACCTGCATATCCTGCATACCCAGACGCTACACCCCCAACGAAACCCAGTGACAGATGAAATGTGTTTTTTTTGTTGGAAAAGTGTGAACTCTCCTTTACAGAATGCAACCGAGTCATTACAGAAAATAATGGAACCAGGACTGGGGCTTTTTGGTTGTGAACTAGACTCAAACCCACAACATCCACATAAGAGCCATAGTTCAATGTTTTGAAGCAGGCAATGCCTGCAAGGTAGTGTTTTTTAAAAAAATAGCTGTGCAGATAAATATTGACCTACCTGACATTTGCTCCTCATTTCGATCCACTTAACGCTAAAGATTGAGAGAGCACAAATACAATCTGACTGTCAGACAGCAAAAATCTTTAATAAACCCTCCGCTTCATTTGACAAGCATTACATTAAGATCTGTGTTTAGTTTAAAAAGACTATCTCTCATTGACTCGTAATGTTGTGCCACCACTTAAACACGCTTTATATTCTAGGTCTTGCATACAGCACTAATTTGGACATTGTCGCTGTCACACAACGCTAAGTTAATTACATGCTCTATTACCATCATCAAGGCTGCCATTTTTATCACCAAAATCATTTGACTCGATATCATGCTACATACCTTTCGGGTGGAAAAGAGATAAGATTTTTATCCTTGTGGACTTAGGAATAGTTCACCCCAGTGGCATAGACTGGACATCAGAAACATCAAACGCTATGGTTTTCAAATGTCTAATTAAAAATCAAGATGTCAAATCTGCGCCATATTTGATTTGAAAGAGGTGAATTCTTCAGAAGCTTGAGAAACCTTGGAATATATTAAACTGACAACTTTTATGGTGCTTTTATAGTGATTTTCTGTCTTTTTTTCCGTTTTTGAGCTTTATAGCTTGTTACTAGGAAAGGAAAGGACGTGACGTGTAGCCAAGTATGGTGATCCATACTTGGAATTCGTGCTCTGCATTTAACCCATCCAAGTGCACACTCACAATAGTGAGAAGTGAACAAACACGCACACACACACCGTGAACACACACCCGGAGAAGTGGGCAGCCATATTGCTATCGGTGCGGCGCCTGGGGAGCAGTTGGGGGTTCGGTGCCTTGCTATTGAGGGTGGAGAGAGCGCTGGTTATTCACTCCCACCACCTTCAATCCCTTTCTGTTACAAGCCCGACTCCCTAACCATTAGGCCACGGCTGCCCCGAGCTCAGACTATGAGCTGCCATTGCACAAAAAGAGATCTCCCATATCTACATTCCCACAAAGTTGAAATCAAAGGCCTAATCAAACATGAACCTGCTAAGTAAGATCTTCAGAAACAATTGATAATTACAGACAGGTGTGTTGAAGAAGGGTTGGCACAGGTACCTTTCCAGAAACAGGATTGGGCACTACATGAATATTCTTTAAAGGGGTCATCGGATGCAAACTTCACTTTTACATGTTTGAACATTAATGTATGTTGGCAGGGTATGTACACATCTACCCTATAATGATAAAAATCCAGCTAAACACAGCAGAAAGAAGAGAGGGGCGGGGCTATCAAAGTTCATTTGCATTTAAAGGAACAATCCCTGAAAACGGGATGAATTTTTTAGAGCTCATTTTGACAAGGTAAAAAGGGTGTTGTTTTACACAACCATTAAGAATTTTTAACCAAAGCATATTACAGACTTTTCATTAAGACCCTAAAGAATCATATCAACTTGTGGAAAATGGGCATCCGATGACCCCTTTAAAACTTAATTTGTTTTGTATTCCATGGGTGAAAATACAGCATAGAGGATTGTAACAACAGCACAACGTAACAGAAATTTAATTTGGGTGAACTGTCCCTCTCAAGAGTAGTTTGTTTAAGTAAGAAGTTTAAGAAGTCAGACCACTTCTGTTTCTTTTGTTCTTGTCATGACTATGTAACTGTGTAACAAAGACAGAAAGTAGAGACTGTAGTGCTGAAAAGCGAGCAGTCGAACACAACAGTCTGTCTCATTAGAGAAGACAATATCACTAAATTAAACATCACCGAAGATGCCAAAATATTTCTGGCTGCATATCTGAGGTTAAGCACAGGCTACATCTGAAATCTTTCTGGACTTTATCACACCACAACGCAGCAACATTTCCTGGCCAGCAATGCATTTATTGTTACGCATTTCATAAGGACAGGAAACCAAGGTTCACGTCAAGGCTGTTTCCTTGAATATACTAGACGAGATGACTAACTATTGAATTGAGTCATCGTTGGAGATTCATTTTCCTCCTGCGCCACATGCATTGATGACAAACTTGCCTTTGGGAAGCTAAAGAGGATTGAACACTTATGATACATGACATGCAATAATACACTAGCGTTCAAAAGTGGTATCATTTATTAAGCAAGGATGCATTAAATTGATAACAAGTGTCAGTAAAAACATTTACATTGCTACAAATATAGACACTGCCATTCAAAAGTTTGGGATCAGTAAGATTTTTGATGTTTTTTTTTAAAGAAGACTTTCCTGCTCATCAAGGCTGCATTTATTTGGTTAAAAATACAGGAAAAAAATGGTTTCCTATTTTAATATACTTTAAAACAGAATTTATTCCTGTGATGCAATGCTGAATTTTCAGCATCATTACTCCAGTCTTCAGTGTCACATGAGCCTTCAGAAATCATTTTAATGTGCTGATTTATTATCAGTGTTGGAAACAGTTGCGCTGCTTGGAACCTGTGATACTTTTTTCAGGATTCTTTAATTAACAAAATGTTAAAAAGTACAGCATTTATTTAAAATAGAAATCTTTGGTCACAATATACACTGCTGTTCAAAGTTTGGGGTCAGTGCATTTTTCTCCCTTTCTTTGTTTAAGGAATTAATACTTTTATTCAGTAAGGATGTGTTAAATTGACAAAAAGTGATTGTAAAGACTTATACTGTTAGAAAAGATTAAAGAATTAAGAAAAGATTACACTTTATATTCATCAAAGAATCCTAAAAAAAGTATCAGCTTATAAATAAATATTAAGCAGCGCAACTGTTTCCAACATTGATAATAACTGTAGCATATTAGAATGATTTCTGAAGGATCGTGTGACATTGAAGACTAGAGTAATGGCTGATGAAAATTCAGCTTTGCATCATAGAAATAAATTAGATTTTAAACTATATTAAAATAGAAAACTGTTATTTTAAATTCCAATAATATTTCAGAATATTACTTTGTTCTGTATTTTTGATCAAATAAATGGAACTTTAATGAGATAAGCATTAGAGACTTCTTTAAAAAAACATTCATTGATTTCTGAAAGATTATGGAGTAAAATCAAAGAAAATACTTAAAAAAAAAAAAAAAAAATAGAAGACAGTTTAAACTGTAGTATGTTTCACTACTGTTTTTACTATATTTCTGAACAAATAACGCCGACTTGGTGAGCAGAAGAGATTTCTTTCGAAAACATTAGAAACATTTGGAACCCCAAACTTTTCAATGGCAGTGTATAAATAAGAAGCATGTACAAAAATATTCCAACCCTATTTGCTTTCTACTCCAGCCTCCCATTGTCTGAGACCCCTGCTCAGCTGTCATAGTAGTTTATGTAGCGAATCAAGGCTGTCTTTGTTTTTTTATCTCTTTTGCAATACAGCAGGAAAGAATCACCTTGAAACTTTGCGTGCTGTTCGGTTATTTTTAGCCGTGCCATAAGAAGCTGCAACAACATCAGGATCCAGCTGTGAAATGCACAAGTTCTCATGATTGCGTACTTAGGCGTGGGCACTGACTAGCGTAAACAGGCCGCTATAGATGTATAGCTATTGTAGCGTGAAGGTAAAGCGTGAGCTCTTTATAACCCGTGCCGAGGGCTTATCAGTTTCAATGACAGCCGACAAACAAATGCAGTCGTCCACTCAGCACACCAACTCAGATGAAACAGATTGAGCGAAACAAGATGGAGACACGGTTCACCAGTTAGATGGCTTTTATGGCCGTCAAACATCAACGCAGTTTAATCGATTCAAATTGCCAGTGCGCATTTGTCATTATTACAGCACTGTCCCTTGGCACTGCGGCAGGGAATTGTTCGTTTGAATGAAAGGGTCACTAGGCACGATAAAGGCCAGAGAGGCCATAGTTAGCACTGTCTGTTAACTATCTCATTAAGAAAGAGAATCGCCGCAAGATCTGTATGCATGAAGGAACATCTGCGCCAACGACGCCCACATTCTGCTTACTTAGCATGACCTGCCCCAACAATAGCAGCCGTTGAAATGGCATTTGCTTGGCAAACTAATTAAACAAACTGTAACATTGCTCGCATGTAGAGGGCGGCCATGGGATTACTGAATGTGAACCAACAAAATGAGACCATGACATCCTCTCTACCTTCTGGTCATACTGTAGTTTTGTCCTACTGTCACTTTGCGTTCCTGCAAAGTCAACAAACAAAGACTTTTAGCCATAGGATATTATATTGTCTTGCGGTTTGTGTTTAGAAAGTGATGTTTTATTAATGAACTTTGCATTTTAAATGTAGGTGTAGTTAATCACAGTTAATGACATGTTTAGCCTACGGTTCAGAGTACAACAGCGCTAACTGCTGAAACGAGAAACAACATGTGCGTCATATTTCCTCCCATCTAACTACATAGCACACAGCTGTTCAAAATCAACAACAGGTGAAGATCATACATCATTAATTGATTATTTTATTATGCAAGAAAATAAGCCAGAGGAAAATTAAGAAACCAGATGGAGGGTCAATGGTGTACTGCATCAGACGGTCCAAAAAAGAAGAAATCTTTTTAAAAATATATGACTGTAGCGAACCTGGACCACAAAACCAGTCTTAAGTAGCTTGGGTACATTTGTAGCGATAGCCAAAAATACATGGGTCAAAATGATCGATTTTTCTTTTATGCTAAAATTCATTAGGATATCATGTAAAGATCACGTTCCATTAAGATATTTAGTAAATTTTCTATTGTAAATATATCAAAAGTTAATTTTCGATTAGTTGACATTGCTAAGACTTTCATTTGGACAACTTTATAGGCGATTTTCTCAATATTTTGATTTTTTTTTTTTTTTGCAACCCTTAGATTCCAGATTTTCAAATAGTTCTGTCTCTGCCAAGTACTGTCCTATCCTAACAAACCATACATCAATGGAAAGCTAATTTATTCAGCTTTCAGATTATGTGTAAATCAAAAAAACGGACCCTTATGACTGGTTTTGTGGTCTGGGGTCACAAATGAGCTAAACATATTAACACATGGTCATCACAGAATGGTATATTTAATTTGTAACACATAAATTGCATTTTATTGCATTTTAAATAAATGAATAGATATTAAAGACAGTCATGTCCTTGATCCCATAATCAAATACAGGTGTTTAACAATATGCATCTTGTTTCAAACCTGTGTTTTTGCCCTTCAAGAATGTTTCACAGTCTGAATTGGGCAAATGAATGAATTTTGAAAGAAATTAATGCTTTTATTCGGCTAGAATGCATTAAAGTGATCAATGGCAGTAAAGGCATAATTATGTTGCAAAAGATTTCAAATAAATAATTTTTAATAGCTTTCTAATCATCAAAGAATCCTTGATCGGAGTTTTCACAGAAATATTAAGTAGCACAAACATTTTTAACATTGGTAATAAGAAGAAATGTTTCTTGACCACCAAATCAGCATATTAGAACAGTTTCTGAAGGACCTTGTGACTCTCAAGACCGGAGTAATGATGCTGAAAATTCAGCTTTACTCTGACAGGAATAAATTACATTTTATAATATATTTAAATAGAAAAGTTATTTTAAGCAACTTTTATTTAGTAAGTATGAGAGACTTCAAAAATAGCAACAGAAAAAGTCATTCTGACCCTAAACTTTTGAACGGTAGTGTAAGTGTGAAAACATTTAAAAACTGTGACCTGAATTTTCTGTTTGCTTGTTAGATAAACTGCTCACCTGTCCTGTCCACCACCTCGTTTCTCTCTCTCATCCAGTTATGTCTTCCTGAACTTTTAAGCCATGGGGATCTATCAAGTGATGTTTCTGTTCAACAACTCAATCTCTATAAACATAGAAACGTGAGGAGGTGGAAGGCCTGCTAACATTCACTTTTAGTCAGCGACTAGAACCTCTGCTCTCCAAGGGAGTTCATAATGACAGCTTTCAAAGCACTTTAACGAAACAAACACATACACACTCAGCAGGAGGAGACTGCATATGACTCAAGCAATGTATAGAAACAGCTGGATAAAAAAGATGACAGAGAAACGGAAAACTGGGAGGAAGTGATATCATGTATATGCTGTATCAAAACAACCCTTTACATACACGTATTTCCATTCTCAGGTGACGTCTGAAGCTTTACTTTGCAAGGACACATGAAGAACAACAGGACTGAGTCGTGACCATAAGTAGTAGGCTTAATAAAGCGACAGAATAGACAATGTGAGGACTATTGTTGTGCATCTGTCATTTTTCTGGGCAACGATTCAATGCTGACTAAATGGTTGAGAGCTTTGTGGTGTAAAACCTGTTTACAGTGTTTTCGGTTCTTCATATTTATGTGGTGCTCACTGATGCTAGAGATACAGAAAATGGCATGATGAAATGCAAATCTCTGTTGAAAATGCAAGAGTGTTGAATCGAGTACTGCAACTCCAATGGAAAACTCGCAATAACACAGTCTATTTCAGTGCTAAGCCACATTTTGGCTAGCATTGTATAATGACAAATAATTATACCATCTCCCTGAGGGATGAGCAAATATGCATGTGTAGGAAAAAGTTACTCTTAGGAAAAAATAATAATAAAAATCAACACTAGTACACATTACAGCAAAGTCATCAGGCATATATCACAATAGATATAAGGTAACTGCCAGTGAGATGAATGGAAATGTTAACATATATTTTTCTCCAGTTATTATAGACCTCCTTGTATGTTATGACTAAATATGGGATGGAAGTCTCCTCATGTTTTGATAAATTGCAGTGGAAAGTTGTTTAGTGCTCTGTGCTGTTATACTGTGTCACTTTAAGCGAGCGTCACGATGCGACAAAACTAGCAGCAAGATAAGTGCTCCCATCATAATCACTGAAGCCATTTACTTTGCAAGCGTGTGCTGTCTTCTCATGAGCTGTCGCACAAACCGAAACGGACCTATGAACGTGATTAGTAGTGCTCGCTAAAGCGAGCAGACAAAACATCTATGTTACCAGAATATCAAAGAGAACCAGGTCAGTAAACAACCTTCCAGAAACCGCACTCACAACATAATACAAACATCATAGCAACCACATAGCAACACCCTATAGAATTGTGGATGAGGAAAAAAAAGGATTGCGGATGTAATAAAGAAAAAAAAGCATTTTATTCACATTCTCAAATGAATACAAATCTTTTATTTATCCTGCATATTTGTCCCATGTCCAAGAAATGTGGCTTTAACACCGGTGCGGCTCACGGTATCCCAGGACACCGCTCGATCGAGAACAAGCAGACATCTTTTCATTTATACTGGTGGAGGAAACTAAACAGTGCATGCATGTGTGAAGACGTGCGAAAGACAAAGAAACAGAGTGGGGAAAAAAAGGAAAATGGGATTTTTGGTAGGGGGGAAACTGAAAGAAAGACACAGTGGGTTTCAAAAATCTGAAATGACACTGAATATTTTGGATTCAAAATTTAAATACTACTGTTTTTTATTTAAATACTAACTTTTTTTTTTTTTTTGAAAGAAATGAATACCTTTACTCAGCAAGGATGCTTTAAATTAATCAAAGTGACAGTAAAGACATTTATAATCAGAGATGGGTAGATTACTTGTAATCCTTTACTGATTACATATTGCCTCGATCGTTTTTTCTTCTTTACTTAAAACATGAATGAACATCAGAACATATTTTATTTCAACTGCAGAAAGATGTCAATACACACAGTTTTTCAAGTTTAAGTCCACCGAAGTTAATCTACTCTCATGCCTGATATGTTTGTTGGACAGAATGGTGGATTCTGCGTTATGATTGGTCAGATTTCATTTTTAAAATTGTACTTTTCTATAAATCTTTCAATTGCAAAGTTTTCAAAAAATTTACCCTTATGACTGGTTTGTGGTCACATATGTAATCATGTAATCCATAAACAGTAACTGTAATCTGATTATGAGCATTATAAAATGTTGTATAGCTACGTACTTTAATTATGAGTACTTGATTTTTTGGAACCTGATTAAGTAATCTGGATTACATGTAATCAGTTACTACCCAGCTCTGTTCATAATGTTAACGTATGAATGGTTTTGTTCCAAATAAATGTTTTTGAACTTTCAGTACATCAAATAAAAATATATCACGGTACCCACAAAATATTGAATAGCACAACTGTTTTCAACGTTGATAATAATAAAACAGTGTTCCTTAAAGGAGAAGTCCACTTCCAGAACAACAATTTACAGATAATGTACTCACCCCCTTGTCATCCAAGATGTTCATGTCTTTCTTTCTTCAGTCAAGACAGTTAGGGTATGTCGAAAAACTCTGATCATAATTTCTCCCTCAACTTCAAAAATCATTTCAAAATCATCCTACATTGCTGCAGAAGTTCCGACTCAGTCTTTGCAATGTGAACATGCAAAGAAGATCAAACACTCTTAACAAAAACAGCGATATAGGATGATTTTGAAGTTGAGGGAGAAAATACGACATACCCATACAGTTTTTCGACACACCCTGTCTTGAGCCAGAACACACAGAGTTCAGGGACAGCAAGACAAGACGAGCGTTTGACATTAAAAAGTATATAAACTGTATTATTTTTATGAAAATAACTAATCGTTTCGCTAGATAAGACCCTTCTTCCTCGGCTGGGATCATTTACAATCACATTTGGGATCGTTTGAAGCCGCATTTAAACTGCATTTTGGAAGTTCAAACTCGGGGCACCATACCAGCCCATTATATGGAGAAAAATCCTGAAATGTTCTCCTCAAAAAACATAATTTCTTTACAACTGAAGAAAGAATGACATGAGCGTCTTGAATGACAAGGGGGTGAGTACATTATCTGTAAATTGTTGTTCTGGAAGTGACCTTCTCCTTTAAGCACCAAATCAGCATATTGGAATGATTTCTGAAGGATCATGTGACATTGAGGACTAGAGTAAAAGCTCTGTGACTACAGAACTAAATGACATTTTAAGATATATTAAAACAGGAAAGTTATTTTACAGGTGTTTGAAAAAATATTTCAAAATAATGCTTCTTACTATATTTTTGATCAAATACAGTAAAAAAAAGTTTTTGTAAAAACCACATAAAAACGAAGCACTGTAAACACATTTAACACCAAAAAGCTTTCAGCCATTTAGTCAGCCATTGAATCACTGCCCAGAAAAGCACTTTTAGAAAACGACAAATGCAAAACAATAGCCGGTGCATGGTCTATTCTAGTTACCTTGCATTTGCAATGTTCTGCTTCACTTCCCCATCTCACACAGACTACTCACTTCACTGTAGAACTGTAGATGAAAAGCTCACCTTTAGCCAGTCAGAATGCAATAGCCAGATATCAGCGTAGGATATGTGCTAAATGTGATGACTACGGTGCTGAAGCAGACAGGGTAAATGGTCAGTTTGAATGAGCTTCAGGGGAGAGACACATGTCAGAGCCTGTCACAGCAGTGTAAGGGGTGCTTGATAAGTCACAAAGTATGTGTATGTGTGTCTCTTTTCCACCTTCACAGAGACAGCGAAATGAGCATGACGCTCCATGTTCTGACTGCCTGACTGCACCATGCAGCCGGTACGTCAATCACTCCTAAAATTCTCCAGGTCTTTTTGATACGATCCTCACAGTCCCACAATATGAGCTGCATCATTTGTGAATCTGCAAGAAATGTACTTTACAAAATGTGACCATTAGCTTGTCATTCAAATCTCAGATTTAGCTTTTGCCTTTGGCTCAGATATTGTTCGTTCTACATAAATTAAATTTCTAGTGCAAGTACTCAATCATCGGTTAACTATGCCCAACAGGATGTTGTGTTTCCCCCCGCACGAGTGCCGTATTTACACAGTGACTTGTGAAAGGCAATTACAGACAAACTTACAGCAGTCATTTGATGGGGTAACATGCCCTCCTTTAAGAACTTTTTGCTACATGTTAAAGGCACATGTAAGTTTTACCCATTAGAGGGTGCCTATTTAAAACAAACAAAGAACCAAAGGCGTAGTTTGATGATGCTGCAATTGAGTATGGAATCATGGGAGTTGCTGTCTTCATCCCCACAGCTAATGCAACTTGTCAGGACTCGAGCAGAAATCATGTTCACGGATGAGATAATGTATTAAAAGACTTATTAAGGTCACTGTAGTATGAAGCATGGTGGCTGAATGTCGTTGAAGCGAAACAAGGACATTGGAGCGATTGCTAATGAAGCACGAGCGCGATACACGACTCAAAAGCATTTTATTATGCCACTGGTCATGCAAAAGCAATGCTGTTTTATCAAACTAGATACATATGAGTGTGTTAAAAGTTCTGTTAAAATATTACTGTGCGTTCGTCACCTGTCTAATAAAATGCATACCATATTAAAGTGTCTTTGGGGTTTCCATGTTTTCTACAAGTAAAACATGTAGAAATCGAGGGAGTATGACGTCATTGGCATGACATGTGCCTGTTACACTAGGTAAAATTGCTTATTTAGTTAAGGCTTTGTGAGTTCCCAGCATGCATTGTGGCATGAATAAATGATGCAGTTACTGTTCTAGGATTATTTATTTAAACTTTTTCATTGTTTTGTCATTATTGTTAGTTATTTGTTGTGCTGTGATGTAAAAAGCTCATCTTTTTTAAATTTGTTAATCGCCACCATGTGCCAAGTTTTAAGGCCTAGAGTATCACTTACAACTATATCCTGGACATGTTAGTTTTATAGGATGCTTTACAAACAAAGATAATGTTATAGAAACCTTAATGGACAACTTTATATTTGGTTAATCTGTCCATTAAGGTTTCTATAACATTTCACTATGTTCTTGATACTACTGTAATTTGCTTATGTGCTTACAATTAAAATAAACTGATAAAGGAATAAGTTTGTGTTTGTGTTTCAGACAAAGCAACAAATTTATGTTAACTAAAAGAATCTTTACTGAGAAGAACTAAAAAACTATTGTTGAGACAACTCAAAAGTCTTACTGCATCAAGTTAAGCAAGTAATTTATATAAAATA
>JAHKKF010517843.1:0-27222 GCA_019740295.1 Labeo calbasu
CATAGAAAATAGCTTAGGAGGTGAATTACAGTAAATTAAAAATTTTAGATTATATTAAGGCCAAAACACAAGACTAAATCACAATTTAAAAAAAAGACAATCTACATAAACTTCAATAAGTTAAAAAAACAGCGCCGTGTCATTGCAAGCTGCTTTTCCAAAAAACACAAGCATGCTTCAAACAGCAGAGGCACTAGAGCAAAGCTAAGGCGGCTGTGGTAGCGGCCATTACTGCAGTCACGGCACAGCAGGGCACGGAGGGACCTCCGCAGGGCTGACCGTAGAGGTATTCTAGTGGGTCCTGGCCAGAGATTAACCAGTTGCGGAAGAGGCGGAGATGGTAGGAGCACTGATGGAGGTGGTGGGCAAAAGCACTGTCCAAACAGAACGGGTGGCCAATATTGGGGTCGGTGGAAAAGCGCCTCAGCAGCTGGGCTACCTGGTGCTCTTCCAGGGGTTCTGAGGAAGAAGAGGCAGAGCAGGGAAGAGAAGAGTGGGGAGTAGGGGGTTTGGAAAGCAGACGGGTGAGGGCTTGGGGTCCTCATGGGGACAACGTGGACAGATATTACCGTTTCATAACTCAGCATGCTATCAGAAAATTCCGCTGGCAGGGTTTAATAGACACTTGTCCACATTTAAACACATCTAAACAAAGACGAGTTAGCCTGAGTGAATGGTCACCAGCAGATAATCCCAAGCAGACACACAGCATCACTTAAGTCCGTTGTAGTCCACAGCCTTCATTCACAAACAATGTACTGTGGGTCCGCATCCATCAATTAAGGCACAAGACTACAAGGGATTCAAGGAACAACTCACTAAGCTAAACACAGAAACGGTCTACATCCGACTTCTAGAGCTTCAAAATAAATCTATTTTTCCTGAGCGTGCATACTGTGTAGTTAGGCCCGGTCGATTAACTCAATCGACCTGATTGAATTAAAGCTGCGGTGGGACAGAGATCTATCATTACCTGAGTTGGACCACCAGAGAGGTGGTTGAACCGCTGTGGNAGGGATTCAAGGAACAACTCACTAAGCTAAACACAGAAACGGTCTACATCCGACTTCTAGAGCTTCAAAATAAATCTATTTTTCCTGAGCGTGCATACGGAGACTGTGTAGTTAGGCCTGGTGGATTAACTCAATCGACCTGATTGAATTAAAGCTGCGGTGGGACAGAGATCTATCATTACCTGAGTTGGACCACCAGAGAGGTGGTTGAACCGCTGTGGCAGATGTGTCATCCTGTGTGCCTAAAGTGAATAAAGTGCTCAGAGGAGTCATACATCACACCCCTATTCAACTACACTATGAGGAGAAATTATTACAAAACATACACAACTTTGGGGTCAGTAGGACTTTTTTTTTTTTTTTTTTTAAAGAACTAGACCAATTTGGAGTAGATGTTACAGTTACGTCAACAGCAGCTGAGCGTGCATTGTGGTGGCAGAAAAACTCTGGTAACAAGTGGAGGGAAATGGAAAAGAGAAAAAATGTATTGTTATGCTTTTGGGTGTCAGAATTGGAATGCAAATCATCTTAATCGAATACTTTCGTCAAAGACGCCATCTGAAACTAACAGCAGACGTTCAAATGGACAGACTATGAATGAAACCTGCTTTGATTACTCTACTCTTAAAGCATAAATTAGACTAAAACAATAGGACTACATAATATTCACATATACAGTTCATAACCCTACAGTTACAGCATGAAATACTATTTAAACCTATACCATTTTACATAACATTTACCTATTTTATCTCACAATTCTGACTTTTTTCTCACAAATACAAGTTTATATGTCCTAGTTTGGACTCGATTTAACTCAACAATTGTGAGTTTGTCAATTCTGAGGTAAAAGCTAGAAGCATGGAATATAAACTCATATTTCTGAGCCGAGGGGGAAAAGTTGATTTTTCTTATCAGAATAGTGAGGTAGAATCTCGGAATTGCGGAACTCGGAACTCAAAATGACCTTTTTTGATTTTTTATTCCCTTGACTGCTACTTTAAAACTGTCATTTTCTGCCACCAGATAGGCTCCGCCACACAAAAAAATGTCATCACAGTTTGCAAACAATGAAACTGGTCTATACTTTATTCAGCAAGGATCCATTCAACTGACCAAAATTGATACTAAAGACATTTATAATATTACAAAAGGTCACCATTTCAAATAAACGCTGTTCTTTTTACCTTTCGGTTCATCAAAGAATCCTGACTAAATATATAATTTCTACAGAAATATTAAGCAGCACAACTGTTGTTTCTTGAGCACCAAATCAGCACATCAATGGCTGCTGAAAATTCAGCTTTACCTGTATTTTGAATTTTTATTTTTATTTTAAACAGAGGAAACATATAACTCTATTCTTATAACACCTTGGTGAACATAACATGCTTAATCTTACTGACCCCAAACGTTTGAGTACAGTTTTGTTGCAAAAGTTGTTAAATAAATGCAATTTATAAAGGAATCTATTTATACTAATCTATTTAAAAGCTGAAGTGATAAAAAAAATTCAGGCTCAACAGCCTGAAATGTATAGTTCACCCAAAATACAATTTATCCCATGATTTACTCACCCTCAAGCCACCCTGCGTGTATAATTTTTAAATATGGATATTGTTCTTACACAAACGCATCGATTCTCTTTTTTTAACACCTTTATTAATCCCTGTAGCCGTGTGGAGTACTTTTTATGACTTATTATAATTTGCTTTCAAATCTCGACCACCATTCACCGCCATTATAAAGCTTGGAAGAACCAGGACATTTTTTAATATATCTTCGATTGTATTTGTATGAAAGAACAAAGTTATATACACCTAGGATGGCTTGAGGGTGAGTAATTTCCATTTTTGGGTGAACTATCCCTTTAAGTCAGTTAATTATATTTGCTACACCCTACACTACACCTACTCCTCGCAGAAACCTTTTAGCTTTTTTAGATTTTAATTAAGACATTATACGGTCTCTTTATTAAGTTGTTTCATCATGTATACCATTGGGAGGAGCCCACAATATAGATGATTACAGGTTTAACTATCCTCGTAGGAGCATTTGATCCCCACCTGACTCAAATATGCACACGCTTTACCAGGAAAACACGAAATATAATTATTAAGTTAAATTAAGCTAAATTAAATGTCTCATTTCAGAGACATGAAGGTAAACGAGTATTTCCTAATAACTACAGAGACATAATTAGGTTGGACGAAAGGCTCCTGCGTGAAAGGTTTTGAGAGCTGGATAGCTTGGAATGTGTGGTGGGTAGAGTGTGTGGGATCTGGCAGGGAATGGGATTGTGTAGGTGGATCAGGGACCATCTTTAAGCTCTGCCTGAGATGTACTGAACACATACAGAACTGTGTCCAAATACACCTACATAACACACTGCAGTAATTCTCATTACTTCACAAGCAGTACTTCTGCATTGTTCTTGACCTTTGTTATGACCTCCATTCAAGTTTGTTTATGCTAGACAACATCCTCGGACATCCTCTTCATCACAACATATGCAAGACTGAGAGAAAACACTGATCATCTTAACCATCAACATGCAGTTTATACACAGCACGTGTCTATCAATGAAGCGTAGAGAACTACAAAAGACACCGGCTGGTTCATCCGTATCTGCAAGTGCGGTAGGTTATTTTATTCACATAAACTGAAGATGTCGTTTTCAATTTGAAAAAAATGTTTAGACTGTCATTTGTGACATTTTAAGCTGCTTCCCATGAAGAATCAACGGGAAACATAGTAAAGCACTCCTTGGCTTCACAGCTCAACATTTACAGCATTTAACATAATCACAATTTCACAACCACATTTAATTTTAAATTAAATTAGAGAGAAGATTAATGGAGTAAAAGAGTGACATGTGAACCATTTCCCTGTGAACAATCACTTTAAATACTTTTAAATCAAAAACACTGTCCAACAATACCAGAGCCATGACAAATGTTGACAGGGGAAGGGTTCAATCATTGGTGTGCTGTCCAGTAGTGGTTCAGATTCATTATCTTGAATATCTATTCATAATTGCACATTGCAAAAAATCATTATCTTAATCAGTATTTTTATTTTTTTTTTCAGTAGGAATTACAAAACATTCTTTTCACAAGTTAAATTTATTTACTTTACAATACTAGATAAAACATTACAACGTGTTTGCAGAGGATACAGTGCCTTGCGAAAGTATTCATACCCATATCATTTTTTTACGTTTTGTTGAACTGCTTTAAATTACCTTTTTCCGACATTAATCTACACTCCATACACCATAATGACAAAGCAAAAAAAGAACTGTCACAACTTTGCATAAGTATTCATTATTCAAAAGTACATTGCATAAGTATTCACCTTTTCAGCATCAAGTCTTTTTGGGTATGATGCAACAAGCTTTGCACAGCTTTTGCCAATTATTGGCCATTCTTCTCCTCACCTCTTCACCTCCTAAGCTCTGTCAGGTTGGATCGGGACAGACACAAATTTTCAGGTTTTTCCAGAAATGTTCTAGTGGCTGCGCCACTCAAGAACATTGACAGAGTTGTCTATAAGCCACTACTGCTGTGTGCTTAGGGTCATTGTCCTGTTGGAAGGTGAATCTTCTGCCCACTCTGAGGTTCTGAATGCTCTAGACTAGGTTTTTAATTAAGGCTATCTCAGTATTTTGGTGCACTGAACTTTCCTTCTACTCTGACGAGTCTTTCAGCACATGCTGCTGAATAACAGCCCCAAAGCATGAGGCTGCTACCAGAACACTTTACTGCTGAGATGCTACTGTACAGATGATGAGCAGTGCCTGGTTTCCTCCATACATGATGCTTGGAATTGAGGTTCATCAGACCAAAGAATCTTGTTTCTCACAGTCTGAGGGTCCTTTAGGTGCTTTTTTGCAAATTCCAAGTGTGTTTTAATGTGTCTTCACTGAGGAGAGGATTGAGTTTTGCCACACCACCATAAAGCCCAGAACGGTGGAGTGTTGCAGTGATGTTTGTCCTTCTGTAGGTTTCTCCTATCTCCACATATGATCATAGAGCTCAACTAGAGTGACCATCAGCTTCTTGGTCACCACTCTTGCTACTGAGCACTTCTTCATCAGTTGCTCAGTGTGGCCAGGAGGCCAGTTCTAGGAAAAGTCCTAGTTGTTCCACACTTCTTCCATTTTGGAAAATGGAGGCTACATGCTTTTATGAACCTTCAATGCAGCAGAATTTTTTCTAAAATCTTCCCCAGATGTATGGCTTGACGCATTCCTGTTTCTGAGCTCCACTGGCAGTTTTTTTTTTTGTTTTACCTTAGGGTTTGGTTTTTCCTCTGGTATGGATTATCAGATGTTAGACCTTTTTAAGACGTGTATGTCTTTCCAAATCATACCCATTCAATTGAATTTGCCACAGGTTAACTGCACTTAAAGTGTAGCAACATCTACAAGCAATATGAATGCTCCTGAGCTAAATAAGTGTCCAGGGTAAGTGTATGAATACTTATGCAATGGAATAATTAAAGTCTTTCATTTTTAATAAATTTGCAAAGGTGTTAAAACCTGTTTTTGCTTTGCCAATATGTTGTATGGAGTGTAGACTGATGTGGGAAAAAAGAAATTTAAAGCAGTTTATCATAAGGCAGCAACATAAAACATGAAAAAGGGGTATGAATACTCTCGCAAGGCACTGTATATCTTGAACCTATTATTATAATAACTTATTTTTCTTAGCACACTGGCAAAATGTTTTTAATAAATGAATTCAGGATGTCCTCTCTGACATATACTATTAGTTCAAAAGTTTGGGTCAGAAAGATATTTTTATGTTTTTGAAAACAAAAAATATTATGCTTACCAAGGCTGTATATATTTGATCAAAAATGCAGAAATTTTGTTATTTTAATATATACTTAAAATGTAAGTTATTCCCGTGATAGCAAAGCAAAATTTTTAGCAGCTATTACTTTATTCTTCAGTGTCACATGATCCTTCAGAAATCATTCTAATATGCTGATTTGGTTCTCAAGTAATATTTCTTCATACTATTAATACTGAGGTTGAGCTGATAAATATTTTTGTGGAAACTGCAATACTATTTTAGAATTATTTTATGAAAAGAAAGTTAATCAGGTATTAATTTCCTTCAAGAAAAATACAAATCTACTAACCCCAAACTTTTGAACAGTAGTGTATCTTCTGTAATTTTGCTTCCCAAATGTAAAACAAGACAAAAATACTGATTAAGAACACGATTTTTTGCAGTGTAATGCACCCACCTTCCCACAGACCTGTGCACATACAATCACACGTGCTCACAAACTCATTCACACAACAGTCATCCGTAACTGATTAATATTGAGTCACTGGGTGAGAGTTGTCCGCAGAAGATAGCGATAGTGGTGTATGTGGGAAGGATTCGAGATTTTGTTGAATGGTTAAAAAGATGATGAAACTGGAGAGGTCGAAGGAAACATGGCAGAAATCACGTGAAAACAGAAGAAAACTAAACCAACAAAAATTTCCAAAATGAAAGAGTTTTCCATTGACATGCAAAACAAAGGGAGGTGGATGAAGTGGAAATATACTTGAAGAGAAGCAGACGTACCATTAGTCGGATGCTTTGCAAACGACACAGAAAATCGCTTTACTGCCGGCATAGACAACAACTCTGAGGAAATAAAAAAGGTCACTAGAGTTACCATATTTTACAGTACACCTGTACAGGATGGGGATGGTGTTACAGAGCTGAAGGAGTGAGACTGATAGTAGGGTGAGGAGTGTAGGGCTGGGTTTCTACTGGGACTACAGACTCAAAAACACTGGGACAGAAAGCGAGAGAGCAGCGTTTAGTGTCTCAATGTGATTCAGACTTTTAGAGTGACAATGTTCCTTATTACGAGTAAGATGTTCATTTCACAGATGGGTTCACTGAGGCTATTCCTAGCTCTGGTAGAGAAAGTAAACTCTTAAAAAAAATGACAAACTGCTTAAATGCCTTCACAGAGTATTGAGCAGATCTATTTATAACACTTCAGCTACAGTAATATTTTCGGCTTGTCGCTTTACGGGCACTTCTCTACTATAAATACAGATGCCATCTTATCAGACGTCATCTCTCAGAACAAACAAAATGGTGGACAGGAGAATGAAAAGCTGGAGCCGGTCAGATCGACCCCTCGCTTCTGTAATATAAGCAGCTCTGAGAGCCTGTAGTGTAACAGCACATGCCTTCACAGGACACAACCACACACAACAGTGAAGACAAAAAGACTGAGGGACTGTGTTCGATGACCGGCCAGTCCTAGAGACCGGCGAGAGATTTTAACTAAAGCTAATAAGGTTAAATGAACAGGCTCATGAACACGATAGCAACAAATGAGAGAGTAAAGTTATAACTGCAAAACGGCAGTAAACAAAACAAGACAGAGGAAATGGGAACTGAAAGAGGGAGAACTGCAAACAATGTCACACTGACACCTTGTGGACGAAAGGTTTCACCACGAGCGTACAAACTGAACATTCTGGAAGGAATCGGGTGGTGAGAGCACTCCAGTATGGACTGGAGAGACAATGCAGTTTCAATGCAGTTTTAGGTAAGATTTCAAATTAGAGTGAAAGATAATGGCCACTTATCAAATAAAGTGATAGTTTTGATACCCAAATAATGGGTAACACTTTACAGTAAGGTTCAGTTCATTGACATCACGTATCAAGCATTAACAATCACCAGTCATTTTTACATACATAATGTATTAGTTTAGGTTAATGCTACTGTTAATTGAAGTTTCTTTATAATACATTAGTTATTGCTAAATTTATGAAATGTTATGAATGTTAATTCCTACATATACGATTAACCAAGACTAATAAATGCTGTAAAATTATTATTTATAGTTAGATTAGCTACTGCATTAACTACTGTTAACATATTGAACCTTATTATAAAGTGATACAAATGTATTACAAATACAAATACACTACTGTTTAAATGTTTGAGGTCAGTAAGTTTTTTTTTTCACTTTTTTCATCAGTTTTATTCACTAAATATTATATGCACTAAATATTTTATGTACTAAATTAATCAAAAGTGAGGGTAAAGACATTTATAATCTTACAAAAGATTTCTATTTCAAATACATTTTGTTATTTTAAACATCCAATTAATTAAATCCTGACAAAATATATCAAGGTTTCAACAAAAAATTTTTGCAGCACTGCTGTTTTCAACATTGATATTAGAAAATGTTTCTTGAGTACTAAATCAGTATTTTAGAATGATTTCTGAAGGATCATGGGACACTGACTGCTAAAAATACAGCTTTGCCATAACAGGAATAAATTGTGACCCTGGACCTCAAAACCAGTCGTAAGTAGCACGGGTATATTTGTAGCAATAGCCAAAAATACATTGTATGGTCAAAATGATCAATTTTTCTTTTATGCCAAAAATCATTAGGATATTAAGTAAAGATCAAGTTCCATGAATATATTTTGTCAATTTCCTACCATAAATATATCAAAACTGAAATTTGATTAGTAATATGCATTGCTAAGATTTTCAATTGGACAAGGCGATTTTCTTAATATTTTGATTTTTTTGCACCCTCAGATTCCAGATTTTTTTAAATAGTTGTATCTCAGCCAAATATGGAAAGCTTATTAATTCAGCTTTCAAATGATGTATAAATCTCAATTTCAAAAAATGTACTGGTTTTGTGGTCCGGTGTCACATTATTTACAATTACATTGTAAAAGCATTTCACAGTATATCACAGTGTTTTTACTACCTTTTCTTTCAAAAACATAAAAAGATCTTACAGTTCTTAAACTTTTGAACAGTAGTGCATCTGAGAGTGAATTATAAATAGTAATCATGTAGCAAATAGCCCCTTTATATAGTGAAAAGTAAGGTCAAGGTTAATATTTTCAATTTGCTGTTGACAAAATCTACATTTTTACCATGTTTTTGCTTTTTTAAATTCCTGCAGGTGTTTCCAATTCAATGATGTCAAAAATAATACTGCTCACACAATCTGACAAATGACAAAAAACAAAGACATTGTTTCTGAAAGACAATGAATGGCATTGTGGACTCGATGAGCTTTTGGACACCACACATTCAAGACCATGAAAATGAACCAGACGTGAAATGGTGAATATGACAGCAAGATGTGTGACACACCATCAGGACCTGATGCAGTGAAAGTTCTTAACTTAACCCACATTTACAGGAAGTGCCCTTCAACCATAGTTCTAAACTTTTATATTATCTCTATGAGAGAAGGAGCTGGACTGAGCACATACCGTCTTTATAGGTCAAACTGCCCGAGGAGAATTTTTTGCGGTGTGTGCGTGCGTAGTCCTGAAGGTTGGGGGCACTAGAGGAGCCCCCCAGGACGGTGGTGCTGAAGAGACCAGCGCACTGTGAGCCTGCAGAGGGGGTTAGATCATGGAATTAGTGCGCACACCAACCACATGCACTTATTAATCAAAACACAGCAGTTACTGCAGAGGGAGTGAGAGGATTATAAAGTCATAATATATGACTCGTGCCAAAACCGTTACGGTTTGGCGGACATCAATGACAGAGGCTAGTAGAGCAAAATCTAAAAAAAAAAAAAAAAAAAAAAACAGGAGCAATTTTTGGGCCAGGGAAATGTTCATGAAAGTATAAACCTTATATCTATTAGAAACAATTATGAGAAAAAAGAAAAAATATGAGAAACATTATGAGAAAAACTGTGAAATCGATGAGTTATGCTGAGTACATGAGTACTAGTGAACGTTCAACGTTCACATGTCATTGATAGTAAATATATAAACTGCCGTTCAGAAATTTGGGATCAGTAAGACTTTGCAATATTGCAAAATGTTATTACAATATAAAATTATGGATTCTATACTCTTTTTAATATTCAAAAAAAATATTCCTGTGACGCAAAGCTGAATTTTCATCAGCCATTACTCCACATGATTCACATGATTCTTCAGAAATTATTCTAACATGCTGATTTTTTATTACAACTATCTATGTTGTGCTGCCAAATATTTTTTTGTAAGCTGTGATACTTTTTTTCAGGATTCTTTGACAAATAAAA
The DNA here is from genome assembly GCA_019740295.1 of Labeo calbasu. Lineage (NCBI taxonomy): Eukaryota > Metazoa > Chordata > Actinopteri > Cypriniformes > Cyprinidae > Labeo > Labeo calbasu. The sequence continues at coordinate 10,095 of JAHKKF010517843.1, forward strand.
AGTTTTAGATAAGGAAGATTTTAGATGTTTTTAAAGAAGTTTCTTAAGCTCATCAAGGCTGCGTTTATTTAATCCAAAGTACACAAATAATGTAATGTTGTGAAATATTATTACAATGTAAAATAACACTTTTCTATTTTAATGTACATTAAAATCTAATTTATTCCTGTGATCAAAGCTGACTTTTTAGTTTCATTACTCCAGTCTTCAGTATGACCCTTTAGAAATCATTCTAATATGCTGATTTATTATCAGTGCTGGACAGTTGTGCTGCTTAATATTTTTTTTAACTAGTAATATCTTTGTTCAGGATTTGGTGAATATAAAAGAACAGCATTTATTCAAAATAGATTTATTCTTTGCTTTCACTTCTTACCAATTTAACACATCCTTGCTGAATAAAAATATTAATTCTTTCAAAAAAAGAAAGAATAAAACTTTATTGACCCCAAACTTTTAAACGGTAGTGTATATTGTTAGAAAAGACTTTTATTTAAAATAAATCCTGTTCTTTTTAACTTTTTATTCACCAAATCCTGAACAAAGGCATCACCAGTTCAAAAAAAAAAAACATTAAAGTCGTCCACTTCCAGACCAACAATTTACAAATAATTTAATGTACTCACCCCCTTGTCATCCATGATGTTCATGTCTTTCTTTCTTCAGTCGTAAAGAAATTATGTTTTTGGAGGAAAACATTTCAGCATTTTTCCCCATATAATGGACTGGTATGGTGCCCCGATTTTGAACTTTCAAAATGCAGTTTAAATGCGGCTTCAAACGATCCCAAATGCAGTTGTAACCTATCCCAGTAGAGGAAGAAGGGTCTTATCTAGCATAACTAGCATAATAAAAGGAATACAATTTATATAGTTTTTAATGCCAAACGCTCATCTTGTCTTACTCTGCCTGGACTGTTTTGTTCCTGTTCATGACAGTTAGGGTATGTTGAAAAAACTCCCATCTCATGTTCTCCCTCAACTCGTCCTGTATTGCTGTTTCACCTTTTTTGTTAAGGGAGTTTGATCTTTTTTGCATGTTCACTTAGCAAAGACTGTGTCAGTACTTCTGCAGCGATGTAGGATGATTTTGAAATGATTTTTGAAGTTGAGGGAGAAATTACGGTCAGAGTTTTTCAACATACCCTAACTGTCTTGAGCCAGAATACACAGAGTTCAAGGACTGCAAGGTAAGACGAGCGTTTGAGAATAAAAAGTATTTAAATAGTATTTTTTTAATGTAATTAATTGATCGTTTCACTAGATAAGACCCTTCTTCCTCGGTTGGGATCGTTTACAACCGCATTTAGAATTGTTTGAAGCCGCATTTAAACTGCATTTTGGAAGTTCAAAATCGAGGTACCATTATATGGGGAAAAATGCTGAAATGTTTTCCTCAAAAAACAATTTCTTTACGACTGAAGAAAGAAAGACATGAACATCTTGGATGACAAGGGGCTGAGTAAATTATTTGTAAATTGTTGTTCTGGAAGTGGACTTCTCCTTTAAGAAGCACAACTGTTTCCAACACTGATAATAAATCAGCATATTAGAATGATTTCTGAAGGATCATGTGACACTGAAGACTGGAGTAATGATACTGAAAATTCAGCTATGATCACAGGAATAAATTAGATTTTAATGTACATTAAAATAGAAAAGAATCAAATAAACACAGCCTTGATGACATTAACATTACAGTATTAGTATTATTATTTAAACATTAAAAATCCTCCTGATCCCAAACTTTTGAACGGCAGTGTATGATTACACAAATTAATAATTTTAAATCTACAGTCAGTTAGGTATGAAATATGCCTGACTGCATGCATGTTCTTTTGCTCATTTACAAATGTTTTTTTTCCCATGCACATCTTTCAAGTTTAAAACTGCAGTAAATTCACGGCACTTTCTTTCATAGGTAACAGTTTTGCGTAAGATAACCAGCTAAACTGTCACCAGACATCACAGCTTTAAATGTATAAATAGAGCAGAATAATCCCTCCAAGATGTCTAAAAATGAACAGTACCCCACTCCCACACAAAACAAACTCCATCTCTGTCTGTCTCCGAAATGCGTATCCACCAATTTCTTTAGTAACGTCAATGAAAGCCGTCGACTAATGGATTTTACACCCGAAATAACATGCAATATAGCGTTCCCTTGGATTCAGAAGGTGATTTCCTGTCAGGGAGAAGAGATAAACAGCAGTTGTTGAGACCAAGTGAGGGACAGACACATGATACCAACCTAATCCGCTCTGCTTCATCTCTGGAGACTGACGTGAGCAGGAGGGGAAGAGGCGATAGCTGCCCCCTTTAGAGGACGAGCTTTCTGACAGGACCTGTGCACACACACAAATGAATCACTTTTAAATCATAACACATAAAACCCAACCTGATTGTGTCAACTTGACACCACAGAGATTTATGAAAGTATTTTTTAAGCACACTGTACAGCATTTGGCATAGTAGGTGGCTGAGTGTGATACCTCCATGGAGCCAGTCTTGCGATTCCGGATCAGAGGGGATTTCCTCTGGGTGCTGATGGCCTCTGAAAGGGGCAAAGCACGGTCAGGCTCATCCCGTACCAGATTTTCCAAACTACCAGGGTCTGTTTGCTTCTGGTCATTCTGTGTAAGCACACACAAACATACACGTCCAGCGAACAAACTTAGCTATCATTAGTAGAACAGCAATCTAATTCAATACTGAGAAAATGGAACAAAGGAAAGTCTGTATACTTCAGCAGAGGCTGGTCGGAAGCCAAAGCCCATCGGAGCGCTTTCCTCCTCAGATACTTTGACCCCAGGGCTGAAATGCAGTTCCACATGGAAGCGCTCTTCAGAGGATGGGTCCTGAGTAAGCACAATATCACGCTTGTCACATTTCTTTGAAGTACTCTGTTGAGACTGCACAGTCCCCACTCAAGCATAAAACACTGGACAGATCAGTTATTACAGTTCACTTGTGTTTATTCTGTGCCTCAAAGGAGCAGAACGGACAGAGAGAGCAGGATGTACCTTATTGTTATCTTCATAGAGCATAATGACAATCTGGGTCATGTAGTTGAGCTCAGACACTGCACTCAGATAATCCATTGCTCTCTTCCACTGCTGGTCCTTCTCCTCCTGAAACAACATACGCATCTTTTAGCACGCAACTGAAACCACAATCAAAGGCAACTTGTTCTCTCTTTTACTTTTCTGCATTTGCACTTCTGCAATAGCTTCTGTACTTCTCTACCCTTGTGAAAAAGAACTACAGTACTTACTAAAGAAATGAAATATAGAAATAATATACTTGCTGTATGTGCAAACTGAATGGTAGTTACAATTCAAATTTATATTAAACTAATAGCTCACCAAAAATGAAAAGTCTGTCATTAATTACTCACCCTTATGTCTTTCCAAACCCGTAGGACCTTTGTTCTTCGGAACACAAATTACGATATTTTTGATGAAATCGGAGAGCTTTCTCAACCTGCATGGACAGCAACGCAACAGCCACGCTCAAGGCCCAGAAAGGTAGTAAGGACATTGTTAAAATAGTCCATGTGACATCAGTGGTTCAACTGTCAGTTTATGAAGGTACGAGAATACTTTTGGCGCATAAACAAAACAAAAATAATGACTTTATTCATTATTTTTAATCCAAAGCGCATTTCTGAGGAGCCGCAGGAGCCGAAGTTCTGACACAGAACATCCATCTCTCTTAGGCTGTTTACACCAGTGCATTTTCAGTTTAAAATTTATAACTTTTGCTACAATTACACCTGTCATTTGCACTACTCCTCCCTTTCTGACCCTTGAAAACAGAGACTTTCGAAAACGCTGTAGAGCCCTTTTTAATTTGAAAACTCTAGGTGTGTGTGTCAGTGTAAATGGATCAAAACGGAGACTTTTGAAAACGATGGCATGGCTGCCACATTCCCTCTTTGTAACCTTGATGACTATATAAACAATAACATCATGCTTATTGGCCACGTACACACTGCAAGTTTCAGGAGTGACAACTGCATTTAAATGCATTTAAATTCCATGTGTGTACAGAACAGCAGTCACTCCTGTGGTTTGTGTTGGATGCAGGGTTGCCAAATCTGTATTTATGGCATGGAGTTGAGATGATTTTAAACAGCTGTGAAAGGGTTGATTTTCTCCTGTAGGTTAAATGTTTGAAATACAACATAAATTACATTTGACTGAAATACTTGTATTGAAACATTTTGCATTCTACCTTTGATAACACTGTGCAAGATGTTAAGTTTTGTGATGGCCACTGGTAGAAAGCCTTTTAGCTGTGTTTATTTACTGTGTAGGTATGGAAAGAAATATTTGGTCTTAGAAAAAAGCTAGGCAGTTTATTACGGAGTTAATAAAGTGGTCTGTTGCAGCTATGAGATATATGATTTGATAGATTTATATGATATGATATATTTATCTATGAAGATCTGGCAACACTGACACTTTACCGCAGGGCTTATGAGCACAACTAGCCCCGTGTCAAAATGTACTATGGTTAAGACTTCTTTCAGTGTTATTTTCTTGCATCTCGCATACAGACGAGCCACATTTCTGATGCATCTTTAAATAAATAATGTCACTAACAAATTTTTGTAAATGCAGTTGTCACTACCTGTATTTTAGTGTGTACAGAACGCTCATTTAGCTGCAGTGTGCGTGTGACCATTGTTGTATCAGCCAGTGACTAGCAACTTATTTCCTGATCACACTTTTACATGCATGCCCAGTGTGTATGAATGGTCATGTGATGTGTTTTTGGTTGTGTAGTACAGACGAAGATCATTTCTGAAACGCAGTGAAAATGCCAGTGTAGATGAGGATCGTTTTCATTTTAAAATCTTCAGACGTGTTTACGAAGACTGTTTTATGTAAAGTGTGTGTCTTCCTTTGTATATAAACAAGGCGAAGCGCATCCGGTTTCTACGTCAGAACGTCGGCTCCTGCGTCAACAGCACCACATGCAAGTGTCGTATTCTCATCGCTTCATAAAATTAAGGTTGCACCACTAATGTTACATGGACTATTTTATCAGTGTCCTTACTACCTTTCTGGGCCTTGAACGTGGTAGTTGTGTGGCTGTCTATACAGGGTCAGAAAGCTCTCGGATTTCATCAAAAATACTATAATTTGAGTTCTGAAGATGAACGAAGGTCTTACAGGTTTGGAACAACATGAGGGTGAATAATTAATGACAGAATTTTTTTTTTTTGGATGAACCCCCTTTAAATGCAATTAGCTGACGTCCTTTTTTGGCCCAATTAGGAATTAAAGGAGAAGTCCACTTCCATAACAACAGTTTACAAATAGTTTACTCACCCCCTTGTCAAACACGATGTTCATGTCTTTCTTTCTTCAGTCGCAAAGAAATTATGTTTTTTGAGGAAAACATTTTAGCATTTTTCTCCATATAATGGACAGATATGGTGCCCAGATTTTGAACTTCCAAAATGCAGTTTAAATGCTGCTTCAAACGATCCCAAATATGGTTGTAAATGATCCCAGCTGAGAAAGAAGGGTCTTATCTAGCGTAACGATCGGTTATTTTAATAAAAATAATACAATTTATATACTTTTTAATGCCAAACGCTAAAGAAAGAAAGACATGAAGATTTTTGAATGACCAGGGGGTGAGTACATTATATGTGAATCTTTGTTTTGGAAGTGGACTTCTCCTTTAAGTACATCAATACATATAATTACGAAATTACTTCTAATGTCTTTGAAATGTGGTTAAAGTGTACTGCTAATGTACTGACAAGCATTCATGTTAACCTGAAATATATTTTAATGTCATTTCTATTGTAACTTGAATGTCATGTATGTAAATATAGTTTTAATTACAAAATGTAATGATAGTAGGAATTCACTACATTTTTAATATATTAATGTCCAATGTGTATGATACTTACATCCAATAGGCCACCATAACGGAAGATGCTAAGCAGGGAGTGGACGTGACTCTCACTCGTGAAATACAACCGAGTTCTGACATGCCTGCCTGGTGACAGCACTCCACGTGAATATCTGGGACACAAAGAGATGTGTGTGAGCGTTCATGCTTAACAGGAGAGAGCAAATAAAAGAAAAAAAGAGATGAGAGTGACAAAACAGGGTATCTCACAGTGGATGTAGCTTGTTTACAGACTCATCCTCATGTGTCCTTTGAAGGTCAAGCTGAATCTTCTTCACCAAAGGCAGACAGTAGGCATATGCTATATCCAGCTTCTCCACCTTATTAATGCCATACTCCTAAAAAAAGTAGTTTGAAGGACAGTTGTAGTACAGTTGAAATACAACAATTAAAACTTAATTGAAACTATATATATATTTTTTTTAATAATAACAAATGACACAAACACAACAAAATTACGAAAACTTTAATTAAAATTAAAATGATAACAGAAAATCTAAAAATAAAATTAATTCAAAATATTAACAAAAACGACATTAGTATATCACCGATACTAAAATAACATGGGCTGTCAGCGTTGATATATTTTAAATTTTTTAGTTTAGAATTTAACTTTTTGTTGTGGTATCCAAGTACTGGGAAATATATGAAAATATATTTTAGCTGAATTTTTTCCCCAAACATAATAGCTAGTGAAAACAGTTGGAGAAATATCGATATTCCAACAAACCTGTTGCTAAAGCAACAAGCTGTACAAGGTAACGTTTCAGAATTTCCTCACACACCTGTGGTATGACAATGTTGGCTAGTGCTCTAGAGAGCTTGAAGAGTTCTAATGTATCCTCCAGGCCCAGAGAGCTGTTGTGTTGCACATCATACTTAACACAGTCGTAAATGTCAGGAATCTTGCTGATGTCGTAGCGACCGCTCTTCATGCGGAAGTCTCTTTCCAACTTGGACCAGCGCTGCAGCATCATCTCCAGTGTCTCGCTGTGGTACAGCTGTAAATCTGAGAGAGGCAACACCAACTCACTTACTCAGGTCTTTCTTTGACAGGTTACTCCTTTTGGCCTTTTAAAGTGTGTTTTTCTCTCTTCTTTTTGATGCGAGCATAGAGCAATCACCTGCTGATTTGGGGTCTTCAAGTCTTTTGCGGATCTGTGAGGTGAGGCTCTGGACAAGGGTGTAGACCTGATCGCACATACTTACTGGATTCTCCACAGCCTTCATAGAGTTCACCAGAGAGCTGCTACATGTTGGAGCCAGCTGGAGAAACAAAAGAGATGAAGTGGACACAGATGTGTTTTTATATCTAGTCAGCGGAGGGCTGAAATACACCCTTAGCTCAAAAGCTGTCTGATGCTTCGATTTACCCTGTCAAAGTCTTCTTCTGTGAAGATTTCGTCTTTCTGCATGATCTCATGAAGTCTGGCCTTAACCCTCTGCTGACAGCCGCTGAGGGATTCGATATCGTTATCCAGCAGGCCGTTCATATTTGCGCTCTTTACCATCTGGACCAGGATCGGTGTCAGTTCTCCTTCCAGTGCCAAGAGACCCTGACAGCCAGACAACCAACACCAACTTAACACCCTCCGATAACTTAATATCTTTAAACTTATGATGACCTGTATTTGTAGTGGCTAAAGACCTTTGCAAAGGCAGCAGCAGTCATTTGCACCCTGCCCTCATCAGAGGCATAGATCTTGAGGTCATGCCGGTAGGTGCTGTGTAGCCTGAGAAGACCGCAGCCTGGAAAGCCAGCGTAATCCCCTACAAGTGGACAAGAACATAACATTGAAACAGTTGAAAACCTGATGAGCCTATATAACCATAATCAACCCTGTTCTTTGTCTGTTCCCTGTCTTTCTGGGTTTCGCTCCTAACCTAATCAAGTCTTATTTGACAGTAACAGGCAATGGGTGCTGGAGCAGGCCGGAACAAAACTCAGCTACATACTGTCTGCAAAAACAGGGTGGAACACCCTGGTATAGCCTAGGTTAACACCCAAAAAGTTTAATAAGTTCAAAGACTGAAAATGTAATCATAACATAATTGAAAACAGGTATATTTTGCTCTCAAATCTCATTCATTCAATTCAAGTTTGGCAACTACAGTCACAAAACCAATAAGGATGAACGGAGGTTTATCAGTGAACAATGTTATGACACTTTTATAATGCAAATGGTATAAAACTGCTGCACAGAAACAAGAGGCAGAAATCATAATCAAAACCACACATGAAAGAGGGAAGTGAATAATATAAAGACAGCTGAATAGGCAATGGGTTTTATCCCAGCTTTGGGTTAAACGTCTACTACCTTACATTTAATGAACATGAAAAAAAAAAAAATTATATATTGTAATAAATACTTCACAGATCTTTGTTAAATAGAGAACTGCAGGGACGACAAAGAGTGAATAAAAAACCAACAGGATGTTTCCAGAAGTAAAAAGCAAAAACTTCAAACGTCACAACTAAATAAAGGATTATTTCACTTCCGGAATAAAAATTTTCTGATAATTTACTCACCTCCATGTAATCCAAGATGTTCATGTCTTTCTTTTTTAAGTCAAAAAGAAATTAAAGTTTTTGAGGAAAACATTCCAGGATTCCAGGGAACCACTGGGTTAAAGGTCCAAATTGCATTTTCAATGCAGCTTCAAAGGGCTCTACACGATCCCAGCCGAGGAAGTGTCTTATCTAAAAAAATAAAGTTTATATGCTTTTTAACCACAAATGCTAGTCTAGCACTAGCTCTGAAATTAATGTCCATGTCTTCACATATTAATCACGTTGGAAAGGTCACTCGTGGTTAGTTCTTCGTCTGTGTCCTCCAGTTCAAAAAGGTAGGGTAGGGCGAAAAAACTACAAAATCACCCAACATTGCTGTTTTACCTTTTTTTGTAAAAGGCATTTGAGTTTTTTTGCACATTTGCTTTGTAAACACTGGGCTACTACTTCCACCTACATCACACGTGACCTTTCCAATGTAATAATGTGTGAGGTTGATCTAGTGCAAATGGTTAAAAAGTAAATCAGTTTTTATTGTTTTAAGAAAATGACTGATTGTTTCACAAGATAAGACCATTATTCCTCGACTTGGATCGTGTAGAGCCCTTTGAAGCTGCATTGAAACTACAATTTGGACCTCTGACCCGCTGGCTCCCACTGAAGTCCACTATATGGAGAAACATTCTGGAATTTTTTCCTCAAAAACCTTCATTTATTTTCAGCTGAAGAGCTTTTGAAGACTACTTACATTTTTAACTAAAATCTGCAAGTTGGAAAGTGTGAAGTATTTTATGCCATAGACGTAAATTGGGAAAATATCTTGAGCTTCTGTTAACCAGACATTTAACCAAAAACCCACTCAGAAAAAAAAAGAAAAAACAAAACAAAACACTTTGCCTTCAGGGCAATGGAACTGAAAGTTGCTAGCTCACTGCTATCTCATTTCCAGGTTTAAGGATTTCGACAGCACTCTATATGCAACTGTATATTGCATTAGTCAATCTTAATCAGCTGTTTAACTATGATTCATACAGTTGAGGTCAAAAGTTTACATCCCCCTTTCAGAATCATTAAAAATGTCAATTATTTTACCAAAATAAGAGGGATCATACAAAATGCATGTCATTTCTTATTTAGTACTGACCTCAATAAGATATTTCACATGAAAGATGTTTACATACAGTACACAAGAGAAAATAATAGTTGAATTTATAAAAATTACACCGTTCAAAAGTTTACATCCCCTTGATTCTGTGTTGTTACCTGAATTATCCACAGCTGTGTTTTTTTTTTTGTTTAATGATAGTTGTTAATGAGTCCATGTTTGTCCTGAACAGTTAAACTGCCTGCTGTTCTTCAGAAAAATCCTTCAGGCTCCACAAATTCTATTTGAACCCTTTCCAGCAATGACTGTATGATTTTGAGGTCCACCTTTTCACACTGAGGACAACTGAGGGACTCATTTGCAACTATTACAGAAGGTTTAAACACTCACTGATGCTCCAGAAAGAAAAAAAAAAAACATGCATTAAGAGCCAGGGGGTGAAAACTTTTGAAACGAATGGAGATGTGTACATTTTTCTTATTTTGCCTAAATATATATATATATACACATATATATATATATATTTTTGTACTGCCCTTCAGAGGCTACAGAAGATACTTGTATGTTTCCCAGAAAACAAAATAAGTTCAATTTACCCTTATATTCAAAATTTAATCTGGAGCATCAAAGAGCGTTTGAACCTTTTGTAATAGTTGCATATGAGTCGCTCAGTTGTCCTTAGTGTGAAAAGTCATACAAAAAAAATCACAGTCATTGTTGGAAAGGGTTCAAATACACAAAAATAGAATTTTTGAGACCTGAAGGATTTTTCTGAAGAACAGCCGGCAGTTTAACTGTTCACGACAAACAAGGGACTCATGAACTATCACGAAACAAAAAATACCCACAGCTGTGGATCATTCAGTTAACAACACAGTATTAAGAATCAAGTGTATGTGAACTTTTGAACAGGGTCATTTTTATAAATTCAACTATTATTTTCTCTTGTAGACTATATGTAAACATCTTTTAAATGAAATATCTTATTTAGGTCAGTACTAAAAAAAAAACATGCATTTTATATGATCCCTCTTATTTTGGTAAAATAATTCACATTTTTAATGATTCTGAAAAGAGGACGTAAACTTTTGAACTCAACTGTATATACGTATTTGAAAGTTCACCAACTACAGATTTGTTCAGCATTACATAATGTATGTAGATGACTAATTAATGAACATTATTAAAATGTCTGATATTGTGTCACATCATTAATCTGAATGTGTTGGTCAGTTTTGGGAGTAATGTTTACAAGAGCTGTTAAATTAGAATGCTGTGAGATTTGTGGACTCATGACAAAGAACATCTAAAGTGTGATATTGGCACAACCAGTGACGAATGTCTGTGTCCTTAAGCTTAAGAGACTGACAGACAGGAGGAGACAGGAGTCTACCTTGACCTCCAGGATACATGCAGCGAAAAGCCCTGCCGAGTTCTTCAGCCTGAACTCTGCCAGCTGGTGTCAGCTCTCCCCCCCACTTCAGCACCAGCAGTATAGAGGGGCCCTCCTTACGAGTATCTGCACACAACACACACAGCAGCACCATCATGCACAACATGATTTAAGCCAAAGAGGACATGTTTCCTGAGCAAACCCCATACCTTCCTCCTCACTGGATGTTTTGGGCTGTCCATGAGGAAGGTAGGTTAGCTGCACTTTCCTATTGATTCCAGAGAAATGGCCATACCTGGAAAAAGGAATCAGAACAGAGAGAATGGTTTAATTTGGCTCTATCCTACAGGTTTCCGAAAAGTTTACCTTCCACACTACTGGTTTTCTGTCATCTATATTAATATAGCCACAAGGACATGCCAGATCAGCTGTTCTGAAATATATCCAGTGAATCTACAGTATTCCTAAATGAGTGATGTTTCATAAGGGTTGTGAAAGGGGACACTGCATATTGTGTCACAGGATGAATCTTACTACTGAGATTCTAAAAATACTCCATGTTGGAAATATCACTGAACATAGTGTACATATACAGCACCCGTCAACCGAATCTCATTTAAGACATGTTACAGATGTCTCCTTTGACACACTAGAAATATTACTGTATTTTTTTTTTTCTGAAAGAAAGCATCTGTTAAGAATACAAAGGACAGTAATGTATTGTTTCATATAACTCCTGAGCCAATAAAACTGAATGCATTTTTTTGGAAAATATGTCACAAGATTGAAAGGAGGCCACCACAGGAGACTGCAAGTGTGCCATTTAGCATGGCCCAGTTACCATCTTACATTAACGTACATTTCTAAAACAGTCTTTAGTTGTTCAAGCTTTGACTTCTTCTCCTCAATTTCACAGTCAGTATGCTGTCCTATGTCAGCCAAGAGTGTCCTGGTAATGTCCAGAACTTCCTGTGGAAACAGCGCAGCACAGATATGGAGTAGCACCACAATTTTAAACAATAAATTCAACATTTAAGTAATAATAATGAGTGGTTCTGGGACAGGGCTCACTATTGAGCCTCAGCAAACTTCCAAGGAGGCCTAAAGATGACTTAAAGTGATGCAAAATAAGCCAAAACAGGTACTGAAATAAACTACATAAAAAAAACTAAAATATTAAGGTATTTTTAATTTTAATTCACCACCTCAACAACTTTTTGGTTTCCTTTGAGTAACTAAGATTCCAGAGACATTGAGAACTTGAATATATGAGGTGGCATAATTTTAAAAGTGTGATTTGTAGACCTGGAAAAAGACATGTAAATCAAAAAAACCATAAAACACCATAGGTATTTTATAATTAATATACATACATTAAATGAAATCCTTTGCCAGCAAATAATGCAAATAACGTATGACTGGAAGAGTCACGTAACTACATTCAGTTCATATATTTTTTTGGCCATAGAAAAAATAGGTTGAGAACGACTAGTTTAAATTCAACAAAATATAAAAACTGGAATTAAAATAAATAAAACTGTTACCTGCAGTTGTTTGGGTTTCTTTAGCTTCAGCTTGCCTGTTTTATACCCACCGTATTTTTCAAAAAGCTCAAAAAACCTGGAAGAAAGGAAAAAGCATCATATTTTGCAAATTGGATCCATCAGTCATGCTTTAAATGATTAAGGGCCAGTATTACTAAACAGTGAAAATTAGCAGAGAGCAGCAATTCCAAAACAGTGCTGATGGGAGGGGAAATTTCTGCAGGTGATTTACTAACAATGCACAAATTAAAAAACACAAATGCTATATCTCATTTACATATGGACCAGCGGAAACTCTTACAAATGACAGTACAATTTTAATGCCAAAAACGTTTTTAATGCCAAAAACGGTTTGCGCTGGCGCAATCTGTTAGTAAAACTGTCCCTAAGTCTGATAAAGTGGTGGAACGCACATGGGATTCCGCACTTCCATCTTCATCTTCTGCTTTGGTGTACGATCTCCATGACGGATCACAGCAATCACACAGCGCAGCTCCATCCTAATGGAGAAGAACCACAAAGTCAATCTGATGCAATATTATTATAGGGTCACTTGGCATGTATTTTAAAGAAAGATGAATTTTACTATCAATAGTGAATAGTGTATACTACGTTAATGAGTCAAAGATGTAAGTATAGCATTTGATAAGTACATGGTCCCTGATGTAGTGGGTACAATAGGAATGTCCTCAGCCTCTGTAGGTATAGACCAGGGGATCTGGAACTGAGGAGCCAGCTCCCTCATCACAATATTTCTGACAGAAAGAACAGGCCAAATTCATCACGTGTTGTGCATTTTGCAACTATAAGTTAATCTTTATCTGATTATCATTAAGATTTACCCCAGGATCTTAGCACAGTCATCATAGTATTTCATGGAATTCTTCACAAAGCTAAATCCGTTGACATCACACACATACGAGTGGCCGTTGGCTCGGAGGAGGTCGAATCCACACACTGTTTGCTAGAGTGCAAAAAAATCAATATGGACAGATTTAACAGCATGAAACATTTTTATTTTTTTACTTCTGTTTCATGAAACTAAGAAACAAGCAGCTCATCTGACCTTGAATGCCAGACACACTTTCCGGGCCACAAGCTTCTCCATGGCAGTGAGCATGACTGGGTAGCGGATTTCTTTGCCTTCACTGTCTCGCTCAACTTTCCCGTCAAGAGCAGGGGACTTACGAGCTTCTGCGTGAGCGTAATCTGGCCCTACTGTATACACCTGCAACAAAACACACACACACACACACACACACACAAGAAAATAACATTTTCATCTGATGTTCAAAGGAGAGCTATAAACAAAAAAGACAAAGGGATTTTACCAATAGCATGAGTTTTCAGGCAGCATAAGATGAACGAGAACTAAGTCTAAAACACCAAACTGTCTAACAAATGTCGCTGCTCCTTTAAAAACAGTACATTTACAATTGAACTAAACATGTAAGAAAACAAAACTTTGCTTTACATAGATCAAAAGGAACAGGGTAATGTAACCTCTGAGAACAGAAGATGTTAAATTATTTAATACCTTCACATCTGTGCCATCGGTTGGCATGAACTCTTCATAGATATAGGAGCCAGTCTTTCTCACACTGCTCTCTGGAGAGTAAACACTACTTCTGCTCCCAATCTGAAACAGAGACACATTCACACTCAGATATTACTTTGCTCCAAATCGTGCATTACTTACAGTATTGTATAGAGATGCACCAAAATGAAAATTCTGGGCCGAAAATGAAACCAAATATTCTGGATGCACTTGACCGAAAATCGAAACTGAAACTGAAAATGCACTGTAAGAATTATTTACTATTTTTGTAAATAATATAAAGTAATTTTGTACATTTTTTAAATGTAACTAAATTTAACAGCGGGAGCAGATCAGTGGATTAGAGGGTAGCGACATTTTACCAGCGTTGCCCAGTACAGCTGTACTACAGCATGTTACAGCAGTGCTACTACAAACACGAACTAGTAAACTACATAGAAATTTCCTATTCCTAAATGCCATTTTCGGCAGATAATTTTTCGACGGCTGAAAATTTGGTGCATCCCTAGTAATGTTTAAAGTTCTGTTAATAAACTATAGTTCATATCACTGTAGGCAGTACTAGGGAAGTTACTATGAAACTAGTACAAGTGGCTAATAATTTTAAATAAACACAGCCTATACAACTAATAAAAATTTTAATTCACCATAATTTATATAACTAAATTAAATACACAGAGATAAATAACCACATTTATAGAGCGTATAAAGTGTAATTTTTATGACATTAGTGTTATCAAATGAAATAGTTTTGTAAAAATTTCATGAACACTATCCCTATCTGCTATTGCTCGAACAAATATTGCTCTGCTCCAAACTCCAAATTTTCAGGCTATATTTACACTAGTGCATTTTTGTTTTAAAGCGCATAACTTTTGTTACGATTACCCCTGTCGTTCACACTACTCTGGCATCTTCAACGCTCGAAAACTGAGACTTTGGAAAACGCTGCAGACCGTTTTAGTTTGAAAACTCTGGGGTTGTGTTTCAGTGTAAACCATTTGTCTCAAACTCAATTCCTGAAGGGCAACAGCTCTGCACAGTTTTGCTCCAACCCTAAATCAAACACACCTGATTCAGCTAATCAAGGTCTTCAGGATTACTGGAAACTTCCAAGCAGGTGTGAGTTGGAGCTAAACACTGCAGAGCTGCGGCCCTCCAGGAATTGAGTTTGAGACCACTGGTGTAAACGGACCAAGACACTTTTGAAAACTGTGGCATGGCTGCCTACATTTGCTCTGCGTATTCTTTACCACAGTATAAACAATAATATCATGCTCATTATTAATGGTTAATGTAACATGCGTTTTCGGTTTGTGTACTGTGGACAAAGATTGTTTCTGAAATGTTTCTTGAAAAAAAACAAAACAAAAAACGCCAGTGTAGACAAGGATTGTTTTCATTTTAAAAAGCCGTTTTAAAACGAAAATGCACTGGTGTAAACAGGGCCTTAGCCACACTGCTACACTTTTCAGGGAGTTAACATACAGATGGCTGTCCCTGCAATTGTTAAAGTATTTTTAAAAATCCAAATGACAAAAAAAGAACATGAGTACTGCAGGGATGATGTAATTTATTAGCCCAACCCATAAGTTAGCATTACCTGGTTGTCTTAACAAAAAGCCATTGACTTTTCCACTGGGTTTGAATTTATTGCAAAAAATAAGACATGGCCAACATACCATGGTCACATGACTTCAATACTACCACCATTAAACATTCCAAAAAAAGGATGCACATGAGGACTAATAAGCATATGACTTTTAATGTCCAACATAACCTCTGTAGTCACATTTAGCCACCTGTCTTTTCCAAGCCTGTTAACCACAGACTTTTTTCAGGCATTTAACCAGAAACCCATTCAAAAGACTTTGGACTTTGGAACGATGGAACAGGAAGTTAAAAATGCAAACTTTTTTCCAGGTTTTATGACTTTCCTAAAACTCTAACTCTCGTGGTAAATCAAGCGTTTTAAAGGGGTCATGAACTGCCTTTTTTATTATTTTGTACTGTTCTCTGAATGACACGAATAATGTTATCCAGATTTTTACATAAAAAAAACATAATTTAGAAGTAAGAGGCTACTTTCTGTCCTGTTTTGACCCTCGACATCAGAACGCTCTATTTGAATAGGTGTGGTGGATTGTAGACTTAACGAAGTAAACGCCCACTGCTATGATTGGCTAACACTTGTACATGTTTGACATCCTACATCCTTCACAGATGAACGCTGCTGTGATTTAGGTTAAAAACACATAAATACTCAGTACACATCAAATGATCTATAATAACAGACAAAGCAATAGTGACCATGTAATAAAAACAGTTACTCAGGCTTGTGTGGTGCGACATTACTGCCAGATCCAGTCAGCACAGCTTTTAGTCTTTAGAAACTCTTTAAGTTTCTTCTTTAGTTGTTTAAGCTTTCCTATTGTTGGGATCAGAAGGAAGGCAGTGCAAAAGACTGTTTTTCCACAACCTGGCAGTGCACAGCACCTTTTTGTCTTTGGAGCCATCTTTATTGTTTTGGTTTCTGCGTAGACGTGCGTTTGCCTCTGTCATTATTTACACTACATGCGTGCATCGGTGGGCGGGGCTAAACAGGCAGCGATGTAGAAGCAGGCGTTGATATTCTGCGGAGGCAGTGTTTAGCCACACTTTTTTGTCATAAAGTGACATATTCCACAACCTGTCATTTTTAGCAGATTGGCTTCAATATAAGCGTTTTTAGAAGTTTTGAGTTCTGAAACTTCAAGGATGTTTTTATAGTACAATGACCGCTTATATGTCAAAAGATCAAGGGATTTTTTTATTTCTCAGTTTAAGACCCCTTTAAAGGAGAAATCCATTTCCAAAACAACAATTTACATATAATTTATTCACCCCCTTGTCATCCAAGATGTTCATGTCTTTCTTTCTTCAGTCGTAAAGAAATTATGTTTTTTGAGGAAAACATTTCATTTTTTTTTTTCCATATAATGCACTGATATGGTGCCCCGATTTTGAACTTCCAAAATGCAGTTTAAATGCGGCTTCAAATGATCTCAAATGCGGTTTTAAATGTTTGGTTATTTTAATAAAAA
>JAHKKF010517843.1:27272-52219 GCA_019740295.1 Labeo calbasu
AGACAAGACGAGCGTTTGGCATTAAAAAGTATATAAATTGTATTTTTTAAAATGAAAATAACCGATTGTTTCGCTAGATAAGACCCTTCTTCCTTGGGATCGTTTGAAGCCGCATTTAAACTGCTTTTTGGAAGTTCAAAATCAGGGCACCATAGCAATCCATGAAGAAAAATGCTGAAATGTTTTCCTCAAAAAACATAATTTCTTTACGACTGAAGAAAGAAAGACATGAACATCTTGGATGACAAGGGGCTGAGTAAATTATTTGTAAATTGTTGTTCTGGAAGTGGAGTTCTCCTTTAAAGTAATAAAAAAAAATCCATGTCATGACCCCTTTAAACTTAAATGAAAACCAAAGTTTTTTCATCAGTCTGGTTTTAGAGTGAGCTTGAAAGCTGTAAAATCATTAGCGATGCTTCACAGCCTTTTCCCAAGCTGGTTTATTTCTCGCTGTTTACAAATGCTGCATCATGATTAGTGTCTGTAGAAAACTCATTGTTCTAAACTAGATCTATGATGTGGTGCAAAAGCAACTCAGTGGAAATGTATATCTCACTGGCTTATTGCAAGTATAAAACTCATAACTTTATTAAAAGTCGAGCTCAGCTGAAACTCCGCATAGCCCACAGATTACACATTTTAATTCATAATGCAGTCTTTAACCTTGGGGGAGGCTGTCTCTGACATCTCAGAAGACCCATTAGATTAGATCATGTTTCAATGCTAAATTTATTCTCTGTTGCTGAAAACCTTGAGAAATGCGTTTAATGCCGTGATGGTCTCATTTTTTAATCTGATCTTCCTCTTTGCCCCTAGCCACCATTCTCCCCAGATTTACGATTTGTTTAAACTGTGGTTTAGCTGTATTTTTCCCAAGCTATCAGCTTAATGCTTTGGTGTGCCATAATTAAGACACAAGAGCTGCTTTTGAAGTTTACACTGATTTGCAGGGAAGTATTTCCTCTTCTTGATCACAAAATGAATTAATTGAACGATGAATAGATATTTGAATGTGAAACTGAATGCACATTTCATCTTCCAACAACTGTTTTTTTTTATTTAGACATAATTGGCTGTACAGTTTGTAGTTGAAAAAAGTCATCAGTGTTGCTTGGTTACATAAAGCCCCATAGTATCAATTAATAGAATAGGCTTTGTTGTGCAAGTAATTTTTGTGAAAACCGCTCATCTGATTGTTTATTCACCAAGGCTGTTATTTACATTAATTGTAATCAAACCGTAGCAAAGCTAATTGGTACTTCATCTCACAAAAATGTACAACAAATGAGCCCACCTGCTTTTCCCACTTAATTTGTAGACAATCAAACAAACAAAGATATGAATACATTATCATTTAGATACAGCACCATTAAAAAAGTTAAATGTAAAAGAAAGTTTCTCAGTATCTATTATTGTCCTCTCAGCCTTCATCAAATTCCCGTACAGAGTTAGACCTTGGTGTCAGTGGGGAATGTCTGTTGTCAGTCTTTGAGACAGCGCTCCAACTTCTCTGATTACTTGTCTGATGGTGCCAGCGCTCTGGCAGAGAGCTGTGATGGGTCTTTTTGTGACATGATCTGCGCTGTCAGTGCAATAAGCAGTGGAGCCTATCAGATTCACCCTCCCATGAGGGTCCCTCATGCCCATCTCTCTCAGCAGGGACCATGAATGACATTTCAGGATCGTCAATCTGCCATTCAGTGTTTTAGACCTTTCATTTGTGAGTGTTCATTACACATTTTTGTGGTAACAATGTGGTAATATAGTAGGATTTTTCTCCATAAAGTGGACTTCAATGGACATCAATGGGTTGAAGGTCCAAATTGCAGTTTCAGTGCAGCTTCAAAGGGCTCTATACGATCCCAGCCTAGGAATAAGGGGCGTGTCTGGTGAAACTATCTGTAATTTTCTAAAAAAAATACAAATTTATATACTTTTTAAAGGGGTCCTATTATGCTCTTTTACAAAGTCTTGATTTTGTTTTGGGGGTGTACTAGAACATGCTTTCATGCTTGGTGGATCGAAAAACGCATTATTTTTAACATAATTTACATTATTACAATACATCTCTCCCAGCCTGGCACATAAGGCTCGATTAGTTTCGGGTTTAATCAAGGCCCGCCTTCTGAAAAACAAAATGTGTTGTGATTGGTTAGCTCTCCCACTGCATTGCGATTGGTTAACAGCTTAGACAGTGTTTCGGTACTGCCACACCACTTGTCAAGCTAGATTAAAGACCGTTGAAGCGGTTCTTCGAGCTGCATCACTAAAGTTAGGCTAATCCCCCACTTTGTCCCTACCCTCCAGCAATTCGAATTTCTGTGGGCAGAATTTATTTGAATGATATTCTAATGGACCGCATTGTGACATCATTGCATGCGGAAAACAAACGTTGTAGTCCAAAGGATTTAGATTTAGATTTAGATTTTTTAAAAACGATATATCTTTTTTTTGTAGTGGACTTTGAGATTTGTAACTTTGTAGATCTTTTTTATGCCCAAAAATACACAATACACACTGACTGAAGTTCAGAAAGTGAAAAAGCATAATAGCACCCATTTAACCACAAATGCTCATCTTGCACTAGTGCAACTTCACGCATTACATAGTCACGTTGGAAAGGTTACACGTTACACATAGGCGAAACTACCGACCCAGTGTTTACAATCGAACATGCAAAGGCAAACAGCATTTACGAAAAAAGGTAAAAATGATATCAGACGATTTTGAAGTTGGAGGAGAAAATGAGATTTTTCGCCTTAGCCTACTTTTTTGAACCGGAGTACACAGATGACGAACTAACCATGAGTGACCTTTCCAATGTGATTATGAATGCGTGAAGTCACGGACGTCCATCGCAAAGCTAGTTCAAGACAAAAATGAACCTTTTGAAGCTGCAATTTGGACCTTCGACCCATTGGCTCCCATTGAAGTTCACTATGAAGAAAAATCCTGGAATGTTTTCCTCAAAAACTTAAATTTCTTTTCGACTAAAGAAAGAAAAATATGAACATCTTGGATGACATCCTGGCTAAATAGAATTAATATCTGTATTAATTTTGAAAAGTGTTGATTTCTTTAAAATAATCTCACAGTTTAAATGGTAAAAAAGAGCATTTTTAAAACAAAATATGAATTTGTATGTACTAAGAAAAAGAATCTCAAAAAATGGAATGACGATTTTATCTGAAATGCATCATTTTTCTGAAACCTAAATGGAAACTCTCTGCTTCACTGTCTCTGATGCGAAGACGTCACTACAGAGAGGAAAGATTAGCCTCCTGGCAGAGGAACGCTCCTGTGATTTTTCTCTGTGTGCCCATTCAGGTTAATGAAATGAGAGTTCAGAGAAATTGGGCTGGAATTCAGGTGTGACAGAGAAATGAAGGCCAGGAAACGGAAGCATTTAATGAGTGAAGTTGAGCAGCAGTCGCAGTCCCAACGCCACTCTCTGCTTCCCTTATCCGTGACGGACAACGCTGTTTCCTGCTTACATCCAAAAACGCATCTCACATGTGTATGCATGTACAGTAAATGTCTAATTAGGACCTGCATCCACAGGATGATAAATGTGGTCCATTAAATGCCACTGCCATATGAATATGGATGGACGTGTCAGTTCTCATCAGGTTGTGGATTATTTCCACGGACTTAAACGAGTCTCTGTACACCATCCATCCACTCTGAGATCAGCTTCTTGTTGTTTCACACATTTATCTGCTACACTCTCTAGCTTGCTCAGGTAATGAGGCCCTCCTGTCTGTTCGCCTCAGGGGCTGTGGTGCGTTTGCAGTTGTGCTTGGTAGTTCACAGCTCTCCTCCCTGTTTTCACTAGCTCTCCCTTAGGTGGTCCTGACTCATTCTACCTTCAGCAACGCTCCGCCTGTCTGTGAAGTTTGTACTAGGGGTCTACTGCCGATTTGGGCAGTAAAGTGTGCAGAGAGGTCACTCACTGCATTTTAGAGCCTCCAGCTGTTCCTGCCCTCACTGTCAGTGTGTGCTTTTGCTTCGCATGAAAGAGATTGAGGACCACAATGGCTTGTGTTTGAGAGTATAGTTTCCAGTCTTCCCGGGATTCTGGGAGAGGAACTCTTTGAGGTCCTGTGGTGCGCGGTGGCCTCTCAGCATATGTTTCAAAAATAATTTTTCTTTTTCTTTTTTAACATATGCATGACTGAAGGTATCAGTGCTTTTGATACTGTATAGTAGTGTAGTTTCTGATATAAAAATATTGAGAATTTTTGCTGGTAACACATTACTATTCTCTTTCAGCTCATCTGAATGCATGCAGAAATGTTGAAAAGTGCAAGCGTTATTTGCTGTTATTTGACACTAAATTAGGACAGAGCTAAATGTGACATTTATTATAATGGGTTTGTGGGACATCTCAAGTCAAGTCAAGCCAAGTCTCCTTTATTTATATAATGCTTTTAACAATAATGATTTTGTCAGAGCAGCTTTATAGTATTAAATAGGAAAACTGTCTCAATAATGCAAAAAGGCAACTGTAAACACTCAGTTTTCAGTTAAAGGCAGTTCATCATTGAATTCAGTGATGTCATCATCCAATTCTGCTAAGTTCAAATAGTATCTGTGCAATCAAGTTGATGATATCACTGGAAATTAAGTTATTCTGTTATTTGAAGATTATTTAAATTAGAAGCTGTTAAAAGATTGATCATGTAAAAAAAATGAAGTCTGATAATTTACAGTTTAGGCTTATTATATGGCTTTAAAGGGCACCTGTTATGCGCCTTTTTACAAGATGTAATATAAGTCTCAGATGTCACCAGAATGTGTCTGTGAAGTTTCAGGTCAAAATACCCCACAAATCATTTATTATAACATTTTGAAAATACCTATTTTGAGTGGAATCAAAAAAACACACACACTCTTTTCATGCCTGTATCTTTAAATGCAAATGAGCTGCTGCTCCCCGCCCTGTTTTCCTGAACAAGGCTGTGCCTTTACAGTTCATACGCCAAATACTCTGCCAAAAAACATCTATTTGGTTTTGATTATCATCCCTATCATGCTGAAATCATGCATATTGAAGCTATATCAGTTTAAACTTCTGATATATGGTTTTCTGAACACACACATCGAAAGCAAGCGCGCAGAAAGCGGCTGTCACACGCCATGTAAATACTAAACTAAGTTCTCTTTCATGTCTTATTGGGCTTAAACTGTCAAATACACACAAGCTTATGTTAAAAAAACATAGTCTGTTATGTCTGTAAAGGTCATGGAGTTAGAACTGGTACACTGTTGTCGTTTGCAACAACAAAATGGCGGCGCTGTGAGTGGAAATGTGCAGATTAAGTGGGGGTGTAAAATATTTTAGTGAGATCCCCTTAATATGTCACTAGGGGAGCTAAATCTGAATGGCTCGAAAGGCTTACCAAAACAAAGTTACTGGTTTGTCCTCATGTTTTCTGGGTTGGTGGATACTCCGTGGACCGGATTATAGCACTTAAATGTGAAAAAAGTCACATTTTCATTATATGTCCCCTTTAAAATATAATCTTAAATGGCTGTAACTGGCCATTTAATCCTTAGAAATCAAACTTTTCCAATATTAAAGGAATATCTGTGATATTGACCTTGGTAGTACTTGCTGTCAAATTAAAAAAAACATTAATCAGTATTACCCAGCCTTGCAAACAATGACATGTGCTTCTTAGTATTAATTTCATCTGACCTCTCATTCAGTTGTATCGCATGTTCCTGATAGTGTCAAAACCACTTCAGTCCAAATGCCTGTTTATCAATTTCTGAAAGCTGTGTGATGAATGCAGTGTCGTCTGAATATCTCATGCATAGAAGCAATTTGCATACTATGCATAGTATGGATGCTGCGCATTTGAATTTTTTTTTCAAATGTAGCACGAGTAGTGAACGTGACAAATGATAACAAATAGTTTGGATGAGTTGCCAGGGTTCTCATACTAGTGTTGTGAGGTCAGGATGTTCCTCTTTTACCTTTATGGAGTGAGACACATGGGGCTTTAGATAGTTTGCTCAAGCACACCTGAAATAACGGCTTTAATTGGAGCGCTCTCCAATGCAATGAACACCGGCAGAGTGACAAACGATTTTTTCAGGCACTGTTGACCCACTGCAAACGAGTATATTTTGGATCTGGTCCATTCAGGAAGAGCTGTGATTAATCTTTATAAACAGGGAAAGGTACAGTTGCTCTCCCCTTAAGCTCACAGTGTGGGTGGTATGTCATACACAAGCATCCTAGAAGCACTTAGTGGATGAAGTCCATGCTTTGCTTAAGGGATCCAAAGTCTGGACTAAGGCTATGTTCACACTTGGTGTCACACTTGTTTTTGACAAGAAAAAATTGACAAGGGCGCATTTTTTAGTAAAAAAACAAAAAAAACAATCTGGCAGCGTTGCAGCTGAGGGCATCTTTTGTTGCTATAACAACAGCTGCAACAGTATGAATGTCGAGAAAAGAGGAAGTTCGCTTTTGCGCTGGTGTTTTAGAGAGAGGGAAGGGGACGGGATCGGGAAGGGTCTGTGAGTCGGGACTTGAACAAGAGACGCCTGAACCGCAAAGGCGTTCATGTCGACGTGCTGCCCACAAGGCTATCGGAGCCGTGCATCGGTTTTTGAAGTTAACGGGCAGGAGAATGTCAGTTCACAACAATAAAATAAAAGTCTATCTACCGCTACCTTCTCCATTTTTTCTTGTTTATCTTGTTATGGAAACGTCAATTCTGGCTACTCGCTGCAGAAAAAGACGCCGGCGGTGGCGTTTAAAAAGACGCTCAGGACTTTTTCGAAAACACTGTTTACTCCATAGGATTATAATGTAAAACAGACGCTGGGAGTTTCAAAAAGACGCCAAGTGTGAACATAGCTAAGTGCAAGACAGCACTGGTTCTTACTAAAAAACAACTATGGAGAATAAAATTACTTCACTTCTTGTTCTTTTACCTCAAAGATCTGGCGCTACTTCAGTTTCATTGCAACTTTAAATTCTTTATCTTAATTATGGCCAGAGCACCGATGGTGTGAGGACCCTACTGAAATTGCTCAGTTTCTTGAATCACATTTTTGAGGGCCTAAACATGCTCGAAAACTCATGAAACTTTGCACACGCACTGACCTGGTGAAAATTCACATCTGATATGGGTTTCAGAAGTGGGTGTGTCAAAATCACTCAGTAGCGCCACCTATAAAATATTAGTGAAGTGCCTCTCAAGCTACATTTCACATACATGTATGAGATTCAGTAGACAGATGTAACACACCAATACCTGCAAAAAAGTCCACCGGTATGAAGTCTGAAACCCAACAGGAAGTGCCGTTTTTGCCATTTTCAGGCATTGTATTTAAACAGACAACTCCTAGATAAACACCAAATTTGGTCAGTGTAATCTAAAGCCCTTTGTAATGTTAAGTTCCGAAGATCTCGAGTTTTTGTGCATGTCCGTGGAGGCCTGACAAACTTCGATCATGAAACAGGAACTTGTTATAATTAAGGCATACAATGTCTGATCTGCACCATGTTTGAGTCCTGTTCTGAACACATGGCCATGCCCATATTCAGTTATAGTCATAGCACCACCTGCTGGCAACAGGAAGTGGCACGTTTTATGCTCTAACAAACTCCTCCTAGAGATTTAATGACATTAGCATTATATTTGGTCAGTCTACTCTAAAGGTCTTTGCAGTGTTAAATTTCGAAGATCTTGGGTTTTCGTTAAAGGCCGTGTCTGTGGTGGCCTGACAAAGTTTGATGTTTCACCAAAGTTGTTATAACTCAGCCGAACAATGTCTGATCTGCCCCTAACTTTATACATTCGAGTCCTGACCTGAAAACATCTAAAGGCCAATATTCTGTTATAATCATAGCGCCACCTGCTGGCAACAGGAAATTACTTGTTTTACACTAACCTAAACATGTAATGCCCAATCAGCACTAGATGTCACATGTTTGGTAAGAGTCCTGACCCAAAGACATCTAAAGGCCATTATTCAGTTATAATCATAGCGCCACCTGTTGGCAGCAGGATATGTAATGTTTTACACTAAAACATACCTTATTCAAACTGCGTCAAACTTCATATGTTTGATCAAAGTCCTGGCTTGAAGACAATGCCAATATTCAGTTATAGTCATAGCACCACCAGCTGGAAGCAGGAAGTTTGGCAGATATAAATGACTTTGATATAGTTCTCCTATATTTACTACTTTAAATGCATATAGCTTACCGTTAACTGTTTTCCTAAAGCCAGCGGGTGGCAGTGAGCCCAGGTGCGAGGGCCCTTTCAATGCTGCTTGCAGTTTTAATGATTTTTATTTTTTAATAGTGTTTTTAAACAATAATTGGCTAACACAAAATATTCTTATTTTAAAAAAATGTATTTCAAGATGCTTTCTAGACCAGAAAACCTCTCACACCAATCAAACAACTTCAACTAAAACAAATGGTTTCAGATCACACCAAAAGCTTTAGTGTGAAGTGCCCTAAAGCACTTGAACGTAAAATCCTTACGGGGTGTTTGAGAAACACACTTTTAGATGAAGTCACCATGCTGCATGACTTGAATGGCTCTACACTGATTTAACTGCTAATAGCTCTGTGTTCTTTCATGCTGCGTTCAAGCAGGGAGTGTAGTCTCCAATCTAGAAGGTACACTGACAACACAACAGTCACACAGACAGAAATGTTCCATTGTACTAATGCAAATATTCTCTCTGACCTCCAGGAATCCTGCACTGGTGCCAGAGCAAACAGTGTCTAATGTAGTCTGGCTTGGGCCAGGAAGATTGGTGGCCAGAAACCTTCTTCTCGGACATCAAGGTGAGGGTGAAAATAAAGACAGAGAAGAAAGGGAAAACAGGGAAGCGATTTGGGAAGACCCGATGAGCTGATAGTGGAGCGCTTGGGTAATGGATGAGGCATGGGCTTACAGCTGGTTGTGCAGACAGAGATAAAGAGCAAGTCGGCATGGTCATGCATGTCTAATTCAACCTTTTGGCTCTGGCTCTAACCCCTGGCAAACAGAAGAGAGCATATGCAGGTTATACAGTAATGTAATATATCTCTTAAAGGGATAGTTCCCCCCAAAATTAAAACTGTCATTAATTATTCACGTTCATGTTGTTTCAAACTCGTAAGACCTTTGTTCATCTTCAGAGCACAAATTAAGATATTTTTTTATGAAATCCAATAGCTTTGTGACCTCGCATAGACAGTAATGCAATTACCACGTTTAAAACCTGAAAAGGTAGTAAGGATATCGTTAAAATTGTCCATGTGACAATAGTGGTTCAGACGTAGAATGCACTGTGCCTTGTTTACAAGCAGAGCAAGATGCACTGATGTCCCATGGACAGTTTTAACAATGTCCTTACTTCCTTTCTGGGCCTTGAACGTGTTTCATATTCACTGGAGTTGGAAGTGAGACAACTAGCCCCATCTAGAACTAGTCACTCCTGTAGCATACTATATTTGTTCATAAATAGATACATAATAGCATGGGTGGCATTCAGCTCCCTTAATTGAACTATTAAATCAAGAGAAACAAAATGAGTCTGTTTCTGTATAGGCATAAGTAAACAGACAAATCTGATTGTTTTTAGAATAAAGACAACTACCTTTATTAGGACCATAAGCATTTTATCGTTTATTAGACTGATGCCATACAGTCACAAGAGCTGACATAATGTCTTCTGTAATGGACATATCTCTATTTGTCTTAGAAATATA
Source organism: Labeo calbasu (assembly GCA_019740295.1). Lineage (NCBI taxonomy): Eukaryota > Metazoa > Chordata > Actinopteri > Cypriniformes > Cyprinidae > Labeo > Labeo calbasu. The sequence continues at coordinate 37,006 of JAHKKF010517843.1, forward strand.
GCAATAGTATTTTATGGTAAATACACTTAACTCAGACCCAGTGGCTCCATCCTCATGACCTGTTGTACTTCCCTTGTCAAGTCAGTCAATCAGTTACACTAATGATTATGAGCATATTTCTGATGCCTGTGGCGTGACCTTAGGCTGTTTGCATCCTCCTTGTCCACTGCTGCTTTGCTCTTGAGAAACTGCAGCTGCTTCCGTTTTTCCATTAGGAAAAAATCATCTGTCGTACAGGGTTAATGGATAAGGCCATAAGCTAAATAGATCAATAAACCAGAATTGTCATGGCAACTGACCTGCGGAGCAAATCTCCAGCCGCTAGCATCGGCGCTCTCGTAACTGCCGTGGAACCAGAAATATCAATAAACCAAACACTGGGCCGATGCGGCCCGGTTTCTGAGCCCGTCTGGAGGTCAGAGCGTTAGTCAGGCATTTACTGAAAAGCTGTGATTAGCACTATTGAATTTAATTTGTTCCTACAATAGTGGGCCGGAGTCAAGGGGTGCCCTTACAGAGGGTAATAATTTATTCCGCGTTCAGAGGAATTACACGGCTCCAATGTGCTTGTGTTCTCATTTCACGCCGTAAAAAGTGTCGCCTCGCTCCCTGACATTGTGTTATCTGACGAGCACAGTTGTAATCCCCACTTCAACTTCCATCTCCCCCCACCCACCTCCCAAAACTGCTTCACTAGCCATGCGTGACATAGGCTAGTGAATAGGAAAGTGGAGCAAAAGATAAAGAGAGAGACAGAGAGATTGATGTGTCCTGGTGGGTTTTGTTACTTGTGTTTACTATCCATCCTTAAAGTAAATGACCTTGTGTCATGTAGTACAGTCTGGGGATGTGCTGTTTGCATGCTTCATTTTCCTGATCTGCAGGTATTGCGCTTATTTGTTCCGAATGGCTGTGCAATTGTATTATTTTTTCATTAGAAACAGCACCTCCTGCCAAGACCTCTGTTTGCTTCCTATTATCTTTTTGAAAGATCTCCCCTCAGGATTAGATGAGTCAAAGCTGTCCAGCTGTTATGAGATCTTCTGCTTTAGCCGAACAACTTTGTTGTACTCGCATTGGATGTGACAAAGTGACCAGCGTGCACAGACAAATGCTCAATTCCTAAACCTTGTGAGCTCATTATGGAGGCAGAATTTGAAGGCATCAAAGGCTGTTTACAAAAGTTAGGCATTTTAATTGTGCTACTTCGTAAGACACTTTGTTTTGGCCAAATTCTTTGAAGTCTTGATATAGTATTTTCCATTAAGCTTACACTTACACTTCTCATTACACAGGGGTGTCCAGACTTGGTCCTGGAGGGCCACTGTCCTGGAGAGTCTAGCTCCAACCCCAATTAAACACACCTGCGCCGACTAATCAAGGTCTTATGCTAGCTAGAAACTTGGAGGAAGTTGGAGCTAAACTCTGTAACATTGTGTTTTGCTGCATTTCTTTAGCAAAGTATCCGTCAATCGAACTAAAATCGCAGTATGGCTTAGTGCATTTGTAGTGCAAATTGCAAAAAAGCTGCAATTTGATTAAATATGTTACTAGTCTGTAGCATTGTGTTTATTTACATGCAAACAGCTCATGATCGGTTGTTTGCAGAATCTTAGAGCGAAATTAAACTCCAATTCTCTGTACTGTCAGTTTAATGTGCATTTGGAAATGTGTTGTGCTGTAGTAATGCTTTTTCACATCATTTTCACCATTTTTGTGGACAGATGATTACAGCATTTTGGCACAGGAAGCAAATAACGCGTTCCACAGAGCCACTAAAGGGACATGGTTAGCTGCTTGCTAGCGGGAGCCTGTTAAATTACAGTAACCTACCTAAAATTTGACTTACCACATAAACAGACTAAGGAGAGATGACAAATGATTTCCCGATTACCCGAGTTCCCGAGCGCCACTGAAAAACATTTAATCTTGTAAAATGTGTGGTAAGTGCTAGTATACACAGAGTATTGGAGAGTGGGGTAAGTTGAGCCAGTGGGTAAGTTGACCCACCCCCTGTATCTTGGCAACTGTACACTTTTACTGTCATGTATTTTGGAATCACACATCATTTCTACCAAACTATGAAAAGGAGAAACATATGGGAGGTGTTGAAGGCACCCGTTTATCTAGGTTTAAAGACATTTATGCATATAGGTGATTTAGCAACATATAAAACCATGCAAATAATTTAGATAAATATTAGCCTGAATTGGTAAGCTAGCTAGTTTTTTTTTATATGCCAGCTATGGGGCAAAGTGAGGCAAATGCTGCCAGCACTTTAACTTACCCCACTATAATGCACTAAATTTAAGTTAAATCTCTGAAGTATAAACTAAAGCAGTAAGCCCCAAGAAGCTGTGGTTTACAGTGAATTTATAACAGCTAAGGGGCATTGTTAGGCACGACGTGAAGTGGAGTGCCTAAAACCCCCTTAGCTGTTATAAATTCCCTGCTTTAGTTTGTGTTATTCCATATACGTAGTAAGGTTTCACAAAATAAAAAGGGCAAATGAAGTGTAATGATATAAATAAAAAATGTATTCTTCCGCCAAACAATATAGTTCCTCATAAACAGTTGTGGTTGCAACAAAGTGGTTGCCAAGCAACACAGAAGTAAACAAATGTGTATGTTTGTAGAGTAATTTACAACAGCTTAGAACATGGCTCAACCAATCAGAATCAAGGACCGGAACTATCCGTTTTATAATGGTATTTTAATGTGATATTACACACCTGTTTTAGTTTATCATATATATAGTTTTTATTTGATAGGGGCAGTGTACACAAGCACCAAATCCTTCTCTGAGAACCAGAAGATGTTTTTCATCACATTATAATCAAATATATTTTCCACCTGTAGTCCCTAATGGCCATTTCGACATTGCAGAAAAGTTCCCATGCCAAGAATCTTTTGACTAAAATATTTATTAGTTTCAGTGACATTTATTCCTTTATTCTAATTTAGTTTTTATATAATTTTACTCAACAAACTTTCTGTTTAGTCTGTTTTTGTGAAAGTTAAAACTTTGGTGTTCAACACATTGTTTCAGAAATGCAAACAATTAAAGACTGAAGATTAAAATTCATTGAATTGGTTTTATTTTAAGTTAGCTTTAAGAAAAGAAATATAACTATTTGTAAACTGAAATTTGATTATAAAGTTACTTTTTAAAAGAGGTGAATTATCTTTCAAATTTCATGTGGGTTTAAATCAGATTCAGTCAGATGGTCAGTTTTTACCTAGATGGTGCATCTTACCCCCTGACTTGGGTCAACTTACCCCTAACCTGGGGCAAATTGAGCCACAGGAACACTTTTTTTATAAGAAGGCATATTTTTAGAACCCTTTGTCATAGATACATTCTGATCATTTAAATCGATAGGAAACATCCTGCAATTACTTTAGATACTTTCATCATACTTCTGCCTCATTTTCCCTTATCTTGAGGACCACATTAGTAAAAAATGGCTCATCTTACCCCACTCTCCCCTACGTGTGATGGCGAAAGCGATTTCAATGCCCTGCGTGAAAGCGATTTCAGTGCCCCGCATATTAATAGCAGATCCCTGATGCATGCAGTTTATATATAGTATAATTACCCAATGATATACTGCGAGAGAAAGCATTGAAATATATTTTTTTCTCCCATCTTATATTTATTCCCTTTAGGAGCTGCCTAGTACACATCATTTCCTTTCCGAACACGGTATTCCGATTCGGGTACATCCCTATTTGTAGTATATCCACCTACTCTCATACGCAGTGCTTGCTGTTATGTAGAATGTTCCATATCGGTCACGTATGAGATTCATTGGTGGTATTGGTGCTGTTTTAGAAGACAGCTTCGTATGTAATGAGTTGCCTTTCATTACATTTTAGGACAGCGCAATATATAGATTTTTATAGAGTATAGATTTCTTCAAACATCGATCTAACTGTCGTTCCATCTCCCCTCCCACTAATTCGCTGGACGCTAACCTGTTTTGCCGTCTCTGAATCAGTAACACCATAAAGACTTCTTTATGTGCTTTTAATTACGCTGAAAGTAATAGCTCAGCTTTGCAACCTCCAATAGGGCTTTTCCAACAGGGCTTCAATCTGTCAAACCACGAGCAGGAAGAGAATCCCACAGGCCCTTCATTTAAATGAGGCGCTGTGGCCCAACCGCATTAGTTACACTTCATGTTGTGCTTCTCTTGCTGTGGTGCTGTATGGGAACTGGCAGTGGAAAGAAATTCATTTCACCACAGCCCACTGGCTATGCGCTCAGGCTCAAAATCATTTTTGCCAGGTTAAGAGTCAAGTACCAAAAAACGTAAGGGAATAGTTTATGTTTGGGAACATTTCTGAACAAATGTACTGGTTTCTCTATCACTGCTCAATTTTTAACGAGATCTCTCATCCTTTCAGACCTCTCAGGGTTTTCGGGTGCCCCACATGCAGTACACCTTTCATTTTGTAAAAAGCGAAGGGCATGCACCTTTATCACACCTCAATGGTAAGAGAAATTGGCCGGGAACAATCATTCACAGTGCTGCACGGCAGTCTGTCACCTCTCGGCTGTATGCTCATGCTCACATCACCGAACCACTTGTGCTGCTGTCCCACAGTTTTGTTGCAAACCCTGGGTTAAGTCTGCCTCGCCATCTACCGCTCTGCATACTGTTGTATGCTCTCTTTGTTTTCACAGTAGGGCTGCTGAGGTAGACAGACAAATATTTGTGGGAGAGGTGCAAGCACTGGTTTGTTGTGAGCAAAATGGGTGAATAACAATGTTGTATCAGAGTTGCTTGTTGAATCCTGAGCAGATTTTTTAAATAATCCAAAAAGTGGTTCAAATGAACTAACATTAGTTATACTTTTTTTTGTAATAGAATATGTTATTTCTAAACACATAACATTTTTAAGGATCTTTAATACATTGAATTTTTATGCAAAATACTTTGCTACGGTATTCAATTTGAAATACATTAAAAATAATTTATTTTTAGAAATTAATGTATTTGCTTAGCAAGTACACACGTTGAACTAAAAAGTGACATTGGTACAAAAGATTTCTATTAAAGTTTCCATTAAGATATTAAGGTGCACAACTGTTGTCAACATTGATAATTGGAAATGTTGCACCAAATAAGCAATATTAGAATGATTTCTGAAAGATTAAGTGACACTGAAAATGTAATGGGTGTTAAAAATTCAGTTTGCTATCACAGGGATAAATTACATTTTAAAATATATTAAAAAAGAAAGCAACTATTTAGAATTGTAGTAATATTTAACAATATTCCCTTTTTACTGTATTTTTGATCAAATAAATGCAGCCTTGATGAGCGCAAGAGACTTAATTAAAAAAAAACGAAATTAAGTAAAATCTTACCAACCCCTTATGGTAGTTTATATTAAATGTGAAAAAAGTAAAATATTTACATATATTAATATGTAAATATGCTAAGAGAAAAATATATTATTTTATATTATCAGCACAGCTACTTTTTTGAGTATTATATTATATTGTATTATGTTGTATTATAATCAGCATGGCTACTTGTTTGAGTATTATATTTAAAAGTGTAGCAATATTTAACAAAATGAGCGCAAGAGACTTTCAAAAAAATCTTACCAACCCCATATGGTAGTTTATATTAACTGTAAAACGTGTAAAATATTTATTATGTATTAATATGTAAGTATACTAAGAAAAAATATTATGTTATATGATATTATATTATAGAAGTCAGTATGGCTACATGTTTAAGTATTGTTATATTATATTATGTTATATTATCAGCATGGTTATTTGTTTGAGTATTATATTATTGTGTTGTGTGACATTTTAAACTATATTAAAATAGAAAGCAGTTATTTAAAATTGTAGTATATAAATATTTAACAAAATTAGTGCAAGAGAAATTCAAAAAATGTAAAAAAGTTTACCAACCCCATATGGTAGTTTAACTGTAAAAAAAAGTTAAATATCTACATGTATTAATATGTAATCTACATGTATATGTATATCTACAAATATCTACATGTATTAATAATATTATATTATATTATATTATATTATATTATATTATATTATATTATATTATCAGATCAGCATGGCCACTTGTTTGAGTATTAAATTGTTATGTCACGTTATTTTATGTCATGTCGTGTCATGTCGTGTCATGTCGTGTCCTGTCGTGTCATGTCATGTTATGTTATGTTATGTTGTGTGTTATCAGCATGGCTACTTATCTGAGTTTTTTATATTATATTATATTATATTATTGTACTATATTCTATTATGGGTACATGTGAAATATTTATTAGAATTGGAAATATTTATCATGTAGACAGTGTTGAGCTCTTGAGCTACAGTGTTGCTGTGGCCGACGTTCATTATTCATAAATATTTCAGATTCAGTCAGCCAATCAGAATCAAGTATTCCAGAGATGTGTGCAGTGAATCTATATATAACAAGTATTTTGCTCAGTGGCCCCTGACCTCTGCATTACTATTGCTGCTGAGATGTGCTAGTGTGACTTTGAGGTCAGATTTGACACACACTCCTGATTGGTAGAAATGGTGTACACATGCCTGAATTTCTTAGCTCAACGTTGAAAACTCTGTACTGCTTCTTTATTAATAAAAGACTAAATCTGAGCTGTGCAAACCCCCTTTTGTTTTCAATCTCCGCATCTTTTATTTCCTTACAAATCCCACTGTTTGTGCCATGACAGACATCTTTATTTCACACAGTGCCAGCTGCTCTTTCAAACTCTGCTGGTGTCTTTTGTTAAAGTAATGTTTTTTCTGTTTTCCCTGAGGTTATACTCCGTTCAAAACTTTCATTATGAAACCAAAAGACGTCTGTGAAAACACATATTGACGTTCTCATATTTATCTTCTCTCAGTCACCACACCGTTGACCTGTAGACTGCACAGACATGCTGAGGCTGTTCTGAGACACTCCTCCTCCCAGTATGTTTTTTCGTAACTTCCTGCCGATGCCCTGTTGCTCCACGTTCGTGACCTGTCTACCTGCTAATCAGCCACCTGCTGGATTTCTACCCTGGTCTCTGCACGGCTCCTTTTCACAGCCATTCTCGCCCCCTCACCTCAGAGTCGGACAGCTCAGCCCAAACAGCGCTCATCTCTGCCTCCATGTTCTGTCCGCTCTGAATCGCCCACACAGTGTCTGCAGGTTGACACACTGAGCTGGTGAGTGCCATCGCTAAGGGATGTCATCTCCCGCCTGCAAGTCACACCACAGGCCTTTCAGAGACACCGAAGTCTTTCTGTGCTCGCGTGTACATGTAACATGTGACATACCGCAGCATCTACAACATGTTCCTCTGCCAGTCACCCTGTCTCTGGCTGTCTCATACACTCTCGTCTCACACCTTCACTAGTTGTACCTTTCGTTACATCATCATGACTCCCAGCACTTTTCCTGTAATTTCATCTAGAATGACTTCACTCCATCTTCTCTTCATTCCTTACTCTGATTCTCGGTGGACTTCCAGTCAGTGTCTCACTCTCTCAGAGCGGATGCTCGTCGCAAGACCCAGGCTTTGGGATTATGCAAATTTAACTCCAGCCTGTTCACACCTGGATGCAATGGGGCGTGAAACAGGGAGTGCACTCGCTGCAAAACTTTTCACTTTTTTCTTTCAGACAGAAAGAGAGGGAGGGAGAAAATCATATTCCTTTTTAACAGTTACTGTATGTAGCTTCTGTAAATTGTTGGATGTTTTTCTTTATTTAAAAATCTTGCATACGATTTTAAATTGCACTGAGAATCTCTGTCTTTCAAATTGTTCAAAATCTTGCTTTGTTCATGTTTTAAAAAAAATATAGAGAGAAAACCCTTACTGTGAGCTAATGAGTTTTGTGCGGTTGCATATTGTTTATGTGGTTTCCTAAGCACTTTCTTAGGCTAAAAAATACCATAAAATATGTATATATATATATATAAATATGTATATATATATATATATATATATATATATATATATATATATATATATTATTGTTTTATTTTTTTATTTTGCAAAGAGCTTGTTTCAGCAGCTTTCATCATCTCTCCTTTCAAAAATGCTGCATATATTTTTTTTATTTGCTCGAATTGTCAGGAGAGGAACATTGCATTTTTCTTAAACATTTCCATAGACTGACTGTTTTCTGTGTTGAGAAAGTTTAAATTCATCAGTCATGATTTTGAAATTATATATATATATATACATAAAAAAACATTACCTACAGTAGTTTAAGCTTTAACACAAGTTACAGAAACAACAGTTAGTTTACATTCCAAGCAAAGTGATGCATTTTTTTTTGCATGTTTGACCCACAATCTCCCCCAACTATTACTCGTAAGAATAATAATAATAAAAAAAATCAATATGATATTTCTTACAATAAACTCAAAGAAAGAACCACACAACAACTCCATGCATGCTATCAAAAACACTGCTTTTCTTACCTTATAAAGCCCCCTTGGAAAAAGAAAAAAGACAAGATGTATAAAATCCTTATGACCTGAGGGAGCATTCTCTTGCTCAGTCTCTCTCTCTCTCAGACCGTTTGAAGAACTTACAGTCTACAGAATTACCAAATCCAAAGAGAAGCAGGTAAAACTCGACAGGAATGCATTGTCTTGCAGAGTGATCCGTGCCTGTCTGTGAAGAAACTTCTTCTGCCTTCTTCCCTGCTCACTTCTTCTGGCTGGAAAATCCTCCACAGTGGCCCCCCCACCCTCAGATGTCAGGGAGAATAGGTGAGAGAGCAAGCATGTCTGTGTGTCTGGGTTTGTGTTTTGAAGAGACTATGTGCTTTTCCCTTTCTTTCTCGCTCTTTTTTTATGGCCAGCTGCTGGCTCCAGGAATTATAATGGAGAGGATTTAAAGGGCCAGCAGCGCATTTGAAGCGGGGAGATGGCGTGCGGTGAGCCCACTGAGAAGCGGAGCAGAAAGAGGAGGATCTAAGAGATCAGAGAGGGGGATGGAGGTTTTTTTCTGCCTTTGTTTATGTTAGTTATTTTTTTCCCTCTCTTTTTCTCAGTGTGAAGGACTAACCACTTTAAGGCTTTGCTTCAATGCACAGATGTGTGTGTGTGTACTTGAAGGATTGACGGAGAGCCAAAAACATAAGTGCTTATAACACATGCTAGCTTTCATGTTAATATTTATTAATATAATGCTGGTTTATAATGGTAAATACCATGTACCTTAATGTGATAAAGGAGATATACAGTATATGCTTGTACAGTATATACATGACACCTGTTCTAATTTAAGCAATTCAGTATTTAAAGCTATTTAAAATTTAAACAAATCATTATAAACAAGTCTAAAATATATATTAATATTTAAATATATATATATTCTTTTAAATTAAATTATAAATACATTAAATTACATTTTAATTAAATCTGAATAATTCAGACCAGCATGGAAATTCCATTCAGCAGAAAAAAAATGAAAAGAGGCTGTTTTTGCCTTTTTAAACTCGAGATGAAAAGGCACCACATGAGAAATTTCATTCTGAATGAAAAATTACTTGTGGCTCCTGACCATCAAATTACCTCAGCTGGAGTCATTCATCTTCTCAGCGGATGACACCACTGATACCACCGTCTCCTAAGGAGATAAAGGTCTCGCTCTTTTTAATCTTTTCAGGGAAAAACATGTGAGATTAAACGCTCACCTCTACAATTATCTTTGTGCTTCTGGTGTACGGTGCCTTGCTTATGAAAGATGCATTAGAGCCTGTTAAAAAAATGAATCAGAAACGTGAAGCTTGAAAACACAAGCAACCCCTCTGTATTTCTGTTCTTTGCTACGACCGTGAAATTCATTGCCTCAGAAAACATCCCAAAGTGAATTCAGCCAAAAATTCTGCTTTATATAATGAGATATCTATCTGTTTATCTGTGTGTCTGTCTGTCTATCGGGGCATTTCCTCTGAGGAGGCAAGGGAGGCAGTGTCCCTCAAAATATTTGATGAGAAAAAAAATTGTTGTACAAAAGTACAATATAACATTAAAAAGTGTATAAATCATTTGTTTTCCTAAAGAAAAAAAAAAACACCCGACGCAGAGTGCATTTAATATCCTTTAATGCACGGCAAGCTGTCAATTATCCCGCTTATTCCATGGTCATTTTCCAAGTTATAGACAAATTAAAACTAGTACTGCTATTGCTTTTTGCAATGTTTGACCGAATGGGTAAAAATAAGTTATTTTCGTCAATTACGGCACTTTGGCTCTAGCATTCTTTACGCTTCAAATCAGACTCAAAGATGAAATAGTGTGGTAAGATCACATTTATTTGAATGAATTGTAGCATTTATTTCAATTAATTACCAATCAAGAGAGAGAGATGACAGTTGTGTGTGTGATATCTGCGTGCTTGGGCGTCTCTCTCTACAAACAATTAATTACTTAAAAAACTTATAATGTAGTATAATGTAGCGATCTAGGATCTAGGTTTCTTTATCAGTAAAAATCGCATGGTAGCGTTGACAAGTTTAAGTGTTAAACTTAACATCTGTGATCTCCGATGACGTTTTAGTGCATACCTGCCAGCCAATCAGAATCCAGTATTCAGACAGACCATGGAATAAGACTGGTTATGGTCTGCTGTGATTGGTTTATGTGATAAATCCAACCAGATCTCATGACGAAAACATACCCGTTGGAACTTTTTCACAAGACGCAAAATATGTACTAATTACATTTTTATTTTTTTTCCCCGGAACAAATAAACAAATATATGGTACGTTTTATGTGTTGGTTTTTGACATTGTCACTGCAGTTCTGACTTAAAATGTTGGTTGAGTGGTGCTATAAATCTAATTCCCTGTGGCATTTTAAAATAACGTACCATCTTTACTACACCGAAACCTACCTGATAGTAAGAACAAAAGCGAATGTGGTGGAAAAACATACGTATTTTGCATATTGCAAAAAAATTTCCACAGGTACTTTTTCGTCATTAGTTCAGGTTGGGTTTATCGCATGAACCAATCACTGACCATAACCAGTCATATCTCACATAACTTTCCCCCATTCTTTCTCAATTACCTCTCATCAGGTAGGAATAATTTAACACTATCTTACGACCAATTTGGCTAATTCGTACAAATTCGGATTTCAGTGACGGGTAGGTTTAGGGGCGGGGTTAGGTGTCGGTCATTTGTACACATTCATACATAATAAAATATGTACGTTTTCGATAAAATCATATGAGTTTGTACAAATGAGGTCGTTTGAATTTGTACGAATTAGCCACCTCGGAAAATATGTAGGAATTGCTGTGAGATCGGGCTGGATAAATCCCACCTCTTGTGTTCGCGCGCGTTCTGCATTCACAAATCAGTCTGAATTAGCAAAATAATGGCTTTAATTGGTAGACTAATTCGAAAAGTAAGTTAACAACTTGCACACTTAGATATAAGCACTTTGTTACGTCAAAATATGACCTAAAATGGCATGACAGCAAGAGTTTTTAGTAAGTAATCAGCAATTCTATCATCTGGCAAGTAGCACATTGATTAAATTTGAAATTTTGTATCTATAGTATTTTATATATATATATATATATATAATATTAATTATTATTATTATTATTTATTTTTGTTTTTTTTACAAACATCAGCTGCTGATGTAAAAATATTTGGACTGTGTTTGTACCCCACAGCTTAGGGGTGTCAAGGATGCAGGTGCCAATACTGTCGTAACACTTTTATGCTGAGCTGACTTTCTGGTTTCCCTTGTGTATGGTGCTCACATGGCTGTAGGCTGACACAAAGAGCCCTATAGGACTGCTGACATATGGAGGTGGAGATCCATCCGTCACCCTGCTGGGACCAAACACCATGAAGGGGCATAGAAGTGGAAACCAAATATAGTCGAATATCAATTGCTGTGACATCTTTGCCCTATTGGCTGCTATGGCTCGGCCACAAATCAAGTTGTTAAGTCACCCACTTGTCCCCGTTGTCTGTTTCTGCTGTCCTTCACAGCTTCAGGAGTCCTGTTGCCTTCTTGAATCACTCTACTGTAGTGCTGCAGATCTCAGTGACTCCACCAGCAGGTACCACTGAGCATTTATTCACAAATCTATTCTGATCCCTCTAGGGTTTAGGCTTGTATTGTGCATTTTACAAAATGATACACTAATTAATCCATTCATGTAATGTTTTTTTTTTTTTTTTTTTTTTTGAAGTAGGTTAAGTAAGTTTATACACATAATACACACATGACCATTAAATACTATTAAAATTCTTTATAGAATTANTCTGATCCCTCTAGGGTTTAGGCTTGTATTGTGCATTTTACAAAATGATACACTAATTAATCCATTCATGTAATGTTTTTTTTTTTTTTTTTTTTTTTTGAAGTAGGTTAAGTAAGTTTATACACATAATACACACATGACCATTAAATACTATTAAAATTCTTTATAGAATTATGTACAAGTCTGGATCAGTGATTAAACAATTTTTTAATCGTATTATTTTATAAATAATTAATTTTACTATTTGAATGACGGCCCTTAGACTGCAAACAGACCGAGTTAAATCTACAACTAAAATAATCATAAAAGCTGTGATCATCTAAATGCAGCAAAGACATATTTAGACAGCTAATCAAATTCTTGCATAGCAAAGGGGTGTTTAAATTTTCACTCATTTGGTTCTTTATGCAGATCACTCACGCTATTTGAATATTGTGCACATAGCAATTAAGCTTGATTGTCTTTTTTTATCCACAGAGTACTGAATTACAGTCTCAAGTATCTGTGATGACCCTCCTTCTGATCCACAATGACAGACTAAAGAGCCAGCAACTTGCTTTATTTCAAAGGTTTGCTGTTTGCTTTTTTCAGTGGTATTTAGACAGTATATACCCTTTGTATTTTATTAGTATGTCCTTGTTTGAACTATTTCAGAATGGCAGTTTTATTGCATTTTAAATAGTTTAGGTTTTTAATTGTCTGCTGTTACGGTACGTATCAAGTCTTCAGATCACTAATCGGCCAAACCACGGATGACAAGAATGCCACAGTTAGCGATTTTGTTTGATCAGTGCTCGTATAGATCCATGTGATTAAAAAAGGTCTTCTCTTCAAAGATCCAAATCTTAAACGGTCTTTAAGAAAAGTGTTCATAATAAATCTGAATGCAATTTTGGATGTCAAAGGGTTTTGTGAGACTGTTGAGAGAGCATGAATCTCCCCAGTATGTGCCTGCTCATATCTCAAGCCCTCATGCATAAAGATGCCACTCTCCTCTTTAAATCCAATCTCTGTGGCCTTTATCTGCTCTCACACATGCATTTTCATACTTCTGTGGAACTTCTTTTCCTTTGTGATTAGACATACTCTTGCTCTGTTTGAATTAGTTACTACTGCTTGATTGAGGAATGCTTTCATGAACATTTATGTTAACAGACAGCACTGAATTTCTTCAGTGTCATATTAAGTCAGTTAAGGGCAAGCATCCAAACCAACTTAGTTATTTAAAAGGATGTTAGATTGGGGTTGGAATCAGTGTGGGAGTGAAATGCTAAATACCACTTAAAATTTAAGGGTAAAATACTGTAGTTCTGTTAAGTTTAAATGGATTAAATATGTTAAAGATTAAAATAGCTTATATAAAATATATTGTTTTTCATTTAATGTGATGTGTAAAGTGCAATAAACAACGTCTGTTAGTATGTACATTAGCGTACATGAATAATCACAATAATCTTTCAGTCTTTATGTGCCATTTATTATCAGTTCAGTGGTTATTGATTGCATATTATTTGCTGTTGTAGCATTATATTATAGATATTTACAATCGCCCACACTGTTATTGATTCCAGCATGTAGACAGACTTCAAATGTTCCTGTTTTGTCGGTCAGATTACGCAAATTTGCACAAAATCGTACCGCAAACCCCTCCAGCTCCCCTCAATTCAAACAGGGTGGTATCTGTTCCATCTAAATAAACACTTGTGCAGGATAAGGCATCTCAGCACATTTCATTTGTCACTTCAGGTCTTTGTTGTGTTTTTACGTCTCAGTATTTTAAATAATGCTTATAGCTGCACATATTTCATTCTTTGAGGCCGATATTTTATTTCCTTTAGCTGACATATAATTACACTGGAATCTGTGAGATTCAAGGACGATGATAACCTTTGTAGAAAGTCATATCCACCAGTCCCACAGTGAAGATAAAAACTGGGGTTGCTGGGAATTCCTCCTCCAAATAACTGAATCCACCATATCTTTCAACATAAGAGTAAGCTATTTCCTGTGAATGCTATTAATGTAACAGAAAATATGTTGCAGAACATCCTATAAACTATATGAAGGGTTATAAGGTCGTATAAACAAAGTGTTTTTGAAGTTAAATCACTTAAACATTGACCAGATGTTTTTATTCTAAGTGAAAATCCAAGTGAAAAATACTTCACTGTTGTTTATAGTGGAAGTAAGTTGAAAAATAATTTTGTATAAATGGTTTAAAGGAGAGCTCCACTTCCAGAACAACAATTTACAAATAATTTACTAACCCCCATGTCTGTCTGTCTTCTGTCATAAAGAAATTATGTTTTTTGAGGAAAGCATTTCAGGATTTTTCTCCATATAATGGACTTCATTGGTGCCCCGATTTTGAACTTCCAAAATGCAGTTTAAATGCAGCTTCAACGGGCTTTAAACAATCCCAGCCAAAAAAGAAAGGTCTTATCTAGCAAAACGATCTGTCATTTTTAAAAAAAAAAATAATACAAATTTGTATACTTTTTAAGCACAAAAGCTCTTGTAGCACAGGCTCTGGGATGCACGACGTTCTTGAACGATTTGTTTATTTCGAATGAATCTTTAATGTGACTCGGGAAGAACGAGTCGTCTCGGAGAGTGATTTGTTCAGTCGCGCATGTGCAACATCCTATTAGGTTCTGTACTGGAATTAGTTCACCTGTTTCGAGTCTTCAGATTTTTCGAGTCGTTCGTTCATCTTATGGGGCTGTCACGTGATGAACGAACAACTCGAACCTGAAGACTCGAGATGAACTGATCAATTCTTTTTCTGGCGCACACTGCATTGGTTGAGCTTATGGGGCTGTCATGTGATGAACGAACGACTCAAACCCAAAAACTTGTCAGATAAGAGGTGAGGTGAGCTAATCATAGACTAAAGACCCATTTTAACTATATTTACTAAAATGAA
>JAHKKF010517845.1:0-15976 GCA_019740295.1 Labeo calbasu
TTTTTTGTTTATTTGACTAGACACTTCAGCTCCCTGTTCAGTGAGCATTTACATAGTGAGATGAAGCTATGTTCATTTATTAAAAAAATGTTTTAATGTGTCTGAAAAATTAGAAAAACACACCACACAAAAAGAAACAAACAAAAATGCATTTTATTTGTATAAATTCCTTGTGTATGTTCTCCAAGTTGTTTCTTGTGAAACGTTTTTAGCAAAGAAAACACTATTCTGAATCCGACTGCTCTTGCTTTTCCTGTTTCTTCATCAGCAGCCGTTGGCTGGGCTCAATAAACGGCACGACAGACATGGGCACCCTGACCGTGTCCACTCCATTCACCTGAGAGAGGACATACTGTTTAGAAAGCAAGCTGTGCAAGCAGTAAATGAATTATATGAGAGCATTTGAGCTAAATTGCCATAAAACTGTATTATAAAGTCAATGTACTTACTGTGACATTACACCAGTACTCTCCAGGCCCTGTGATGGGCTCTTCTGGAAGAGTCAAGGCATGAGTTGGCACAACCACGCCAAGCTGTGGACAGAAATACAGTAAAGTGTTAAAAACTACAACAGCAACACTACATTGGATTGCGTTAACAATGTTAACACACAAATATACTAGGGCTGTCTTTGATTCAGTTCGAGTACTCGATTGAAAAAAAAATAAACAAACTGCAATTTGCCCATGTCGACTAACCGGTAAAATACCGGAAGTGGCTTACCATGGACGAGAACTATGTGTGGAGCGTCTCAAACTCCCTCTCTGCACATTGTTGTGAGTTTTGGTTTATTATAACGTTCATCTGGTCATCTGGGAACGACGCACTTTATCAGATTCGTAAGGTAACGTTAAATCATTTATAAACCTACGCAAACTTTCTCAATGTGTTGTTACTGAAACCCTCACTCTCTGAGTTTACACGTTTTGATGTCCACAATTTTAAGAAATAAAAGTGGATTCTACAGCAAATCTGTCTTAAAAAATGGCCAAATATTAGTAATTAAGCGGATATTTGAATTAAATATTGTTTAGCTTAGCTTGTTTAGTTTAAACCAGGATTAGATCGCGTAGTGCAGTGTTAAAACAATCTTCAGGTCGTTGGCGCCCTCTGCAGTCATTTGTTATAATGCGTAATGTACATTACCTCTATTGTTTATAATACATTATGTATTTTAACGGTTTTGTTCATTAAAACCATATAGTAACCATAAGTAATTATTACTGCCTTATTGCTATCATATATCTGTTTAAAGTAATTTTAAAGGCTATTATTCACTTAGGTCTATTTTTATTACCACAAATAAAACAAACAAAAAAAAAAAACAATAACAAGTATCCGATTACTTGATTAATCATCAAAATAACTGAAATTACTCAGTTACCAAAATAATCGTTAGTGACAGCTCTAAAAAAAAAAAAAAGTATATATATATATATACACACACACACATATACATATACATATGTATACCCCTGGCAAAGTGTGGTTTTGGACGATATCAGCATAAATCGTTATAATTTTTTGGTGCAAATACATTAAAGTAAGTTGACATTATCATTGAAGAGCAGCAATAATAATTTTTTATTTTGATTACGTAATAATGGCAATATACACGTCAAAGTCAGACATGCCTCTTTGCCAGCTGTGATGCCTGGTTACTGGTTTAAACTTGGCCAGGTTTTTAAAAGATTTTTGGGTCAGCACACCTTAATAGCTTCAACAGTTGATTGCCAATTAAGTTTAGAATACAATGAATGTAGGTCCAGATTATGCAGAGCTGTAATAGCTGCCAATGGTGGATATTTTGATGAATCGAAAATGTAAGTTTTTTCTATGTGTAAACTGTTTATGTTTTCGTAATTCATGTTGTCCCTTATCAGTGCAAAATTATTACAAATTAAAAATGATTCATGCTAATATGGTCTAAAACCCCACTTTTCTAGGGCTTTTCCAAACGTCTGGAGGGCAGTGTATATCTGTTTAAAGTTATTTTAAAGGCTATTATTCACTTAGGTCTATTTTTTTTTACCAAAAAAAAAAAAAAAAACAAGTAACCAATTACTTGAACAATTACTCAATTACCAAAATAATTGTTAGTGCTCTAAAAAAATGCCCATAATATATATATATATATATATATATATATATATATATATATATATATATATATATATATGTTTCTGAACTTTAAATTTCATGTTTTTATCTTACCCGTCTAAGAAACTGTCTGCAAACAATCTCTTTAGTGAGTGAGTACTGAATTGAAGTGTGCATTGCAACTTCAAGCTGAGCTTTCTTCAGAAATTCAACAGTCTGCAACATAAACACAATGACAATTTGAAACAGCTCACATGGAAACCAATATCAAAATATAAAGCGTGTTTTTTTTTTAGTCAAACACACAATAGTTTGGATAGACATATTAACGTCATATAGTCCAAAACACACAAGGTAACTCACTAGCTGTCCTGTGCGTGTCTGGACTCTGTCCTCTGGCCGTCCCTCCCGAAGTATCTAAAAGGAAAACAAAGAAAACTCTGAACACTTGAAATGATGTTAATGATGTTCAACTAAAAATTAAAATTTGCAGAAAATAAACTCACACTTAAGCCACAAATTTAGAGAAATGTAGCATTATATCACTTGCTGACCAATGGATCCTCTGCAGTGAATGGGTGCCGTCTGATTAAGCTGATCAAAACATCATAATAATCCACAAGTAATGAACACCACTCTAGTCCATCAAATAATATGTTGTGAAGTGAAAACCTGCATGTTTGTAGGAAACAAATTCATCAATAAGATGTTTTCACATCACAAGAAGTTAATTGCTGGACTGGAGTCATGTGGATTACTTGTGGATTATTGTAATGTTTTTATCATCTGTTTGGAATCTCATTCTGACGGCACCCATTCACTGCAGAGGATCCATTGGTGAGCCAGTAATGTGATGCTACATTTCTCCAAATCTGTTCCAAAGCAGAGACAAGCTTATCTACATCTTTGATGGCCTAGGGGTGAGTACATTTTCATTTCTGGGTGAACTACTCCTTTATGAATTGATTTGAAGATGAAACTAACCCTTATTTCCTCTGCAAACATGTCTTTATTCTCCAGCGAAGGATAGACAGCCAAGGCTTGGGGTAGCAGTTTGTTGCGGCCCAATGATTTTTTCACAAAAACTGTATCGCCTCGTCCACCAAGCTCTGTCAAATAAATATGTACGTCAAAAAACCCAGTTTTGAAATCATACTTAACAATTTTTCATAAGGCAAGAGCACTCACTGGGCACCGTCTGAGTGAGGATGAGCTCCATTTTGTCCTGGGATTTGTGTTTCGTGTCCTCAACCAAGCGGTACACCCTGTGTCGTCGAGGATGTAGTCTGGGTGGCTTTCCTTCTTTTGATAAAGGAACTTTCCAACAGCGTTCAACAATAACTGTATTCTGGAATAAGATTACATTAGAAATACTTAGAAATGTATGTGCAGATGCATTTTCATCTCAGCTCCAGCATTCAGTATTAAATATGTACATGCATAAACTACAGTTTATCTGTGTTGAGTCATCAAATATAAAGGGTTTATAAAAATCATTTGCAACTGGGCAAGACGACGTCACAATAATAATAGTCATAAATCATACATTCTCAACTGTAATACAGCACTATAATATCTGCCATTGTGCCTTTTAATCTAGATCAGTTGTTTTCCTGCCGCTTACCTTGCATGCTGTTTGTGACAGATTTTGTATTCGACTCAAGGAAGATTTTAGATTTGTAAGATTCCAGCAGCTTTGAAGGACAAACCTTGATGATGCGACCGCCCACATGATATAAACTAACGTTATACACTTTACGATAGAAGATTAATTAATTTATTTATTTGGAAATAATAATCATAGCCACCGACCGTAGCACAGCATAAACACTCTATCAAAATTCACATGTATTTCTGCACTTATGTCTCACAAACTGTCAGTGCTTTCCCTAACACATGAAATGCAATGAGATTGAAGGACCCTTAGATAGGTGGTTGCTTATTTGCCAGACAAAAATATCAGAACGTCAATTTCTTTAACGAGTCAAATTTGTATGTACTTAATAAATCAATATAGTACACGCTTGTTTTCCAAATTGTTGCATTATATTATAAACAAATATATATACAAATATTTAGAACTCTAATCATATAACTAGATACCTAAGTGAATCGGTTTCAAAATAAAAGACCTTGCTCAATAGAAGTCTTGTATAATTTCGACTTTTCAAATCTCATAATTATGACTTTTATGTGATAATTTCGACTTTATAAGTAATAATTTCATATTATCTCATACTTTAGACTTTATAAGTCATAATTTCGACTTTTATGTCATAATACTGATATTATAAGTCAAACTTTTTGTCATAAGTCATCATTTTGATTTGTAAAGTCAATTTCGATTTTGTAAGTCATAATTTCTACCTTTCATCTAATAATTTCGACTTTTATGTCATAATACTGACATTATAAGTCATAATTTAGTGTTTTTATCTCATAATTTCGACTTTTTTATATTTTCATGTCGTAAATCATAATTTTTATTTGTAAAGTCACAATTTCAACTTTATAAGTCATAAATTCGACTTTGTAAGTCATAATTTCTACGTTCTATCATAATTTCGACTTTATAAGTCAATTTCGACTTTTTATCTCATCGTTTCGACTTAAAGTCATAATTTCGATTTTTTATCTTGTAATGACAAAGTCATAATTTCAATTTTTACAGTCCTAATTTTGACTTTTTATCTCGTAATTATAACTCAAGTCATAATTTCAACTATTAAAGTCATAATTTAGACTTTTTATCTCGCAATTATCACTTAAGTATGTCATAATTTCCACTTTTTAAGGCATTTTTTTTTTTCTTAAGTGGCAGAAATGGGCTTCCATATTTTACTGTGAAACATATTTGACTTGATTATGTTTTTCAGATTTTTTTTTTACCTTCATGGACCACAACCTGCAAAATGGGTAAGATTAAAATTGCTTTATTGATTTGTAAAGAATATAAATCAACAAAAAACTGGCTACGCATCAAAATCTTATAAAACATGTAAAATGGCAGACTACTTATACAAAAACAAATAGAGAATGTATAAAATGTATTCACATGCACTGATTCAAATTCACTACCTTGAGTATTATTTGAAAAATAATTCTGGTAAACAAGAGCGTAAAAAAACAGCAGGGAAAAGACCCAACAAATTGTATAAAATTATACACAATGTAATATGCAATGTATATGCAATGCAGTTTACATTTCAATACACTTTAGTGGCATATGAAGGAATCATATGACAAAATACAAACAATAGAGATCTTGTAAAAATCACATTGAGAGAACACCCAGAAATTCTTTTCAGAAATGTGATAATTACATTAAAAAACAAATATTAATATAACTGCAAATAGTACTGTTAGTAATGGCCATCTTTCATAAAATGTATAATTGTCATTTCACAAAATACATGGTTTCAAATGAATAAATAATAATTTGAAGTGATCTTCCACATTATGAAAGTTTAAAGAAAGGGGGCTATAGATTATCAGTGACAGCTTTATTTTGACAATTAATAATTATTTCTTATGTCATGTAAAGAACTGTAATACAGACTGTCTATATTACCATTATAATACCAGCCTATAAACTACCAGGGCTTTAACAGAATTATTAAGACAGTTCTGCAGCTAAACTATGATGTTTCCTGCATCACAACAATGAACAAGTGATTACAATTAGCCCTTAAAAGTACATTTTCACATCTGTATCTGGCTAATGACAATTATTGATGTTTCTCACCATGCACATCCTACACTAAGCATCATTGTATGAGTTAGTATCAGGATTTTGCAGCTAGACTGATAAAATGCATTTTTAAGGAGAAAGCTGTGATACTTCAAAGCTTCTCCTGATCTAAAATGATCTGAAAGGTATCTAACTGGTGACATGTTGTCGTCATAGCCCCTAATACTGAAATAAATGGCCGGGACAAAACGTTAACAAACAAGTTTACATCACCACTTCACCCAGTAACGCATTATGCTCAGATATAATACAATTATTTATGATGATGGAATAAGAATGCGATTACATTTTAAAATATTCGATTGTATACTGATGATTTAAACTAATTTTATAAGCATAGTACAGGCTATAAGGACCATTCGGAGTTGGGAAACCAACAAGTGTCTATAAGACGCAGTATATATGGTTTTATTTCCTGTTGCACTGAATCAAGCATCCTATTGTAAAGCATCGCTCATCTTAAAGTAAACATTCTCCAAAAAATGCATATGTGACACTGGACCACAAAACCTTAAGGTCGCTGGGTTATATTTGTCGCAGTAGCCAAAAATACATTGTATGGGTCAAAATGTAATTTTTTTTTTTATGCCAAAAATCATTAGGAAATTGAGTAAAGATCATGTTCCATGAAGATATTTTGTAAAATTCCTACTGTAAATATATCAAAACTTAATTTTTGATTAGTAATATGCATTAAGAACTTTATTTGGACAACTTTAAAGGTGATTTTCACAATATTTTTGATTTTTATTCAAACAGTTGTATCTCTGCTTTATTTTCAGATCATCAGGTTTCAGATTATGTAAGAAACTCAATTTCGAAAAACAGACCCTTATGACTGGTTTTGTGGTCCGGGGTCACATATTTGCTATGAATTTACTAACCCTCAGGTCATCTGAGATATAGATGAGTTTGTTTCTTCATCAGAACAGATTTAGAAATTTAGCATTGCATCACTTGCTCACCATTGGATCCTCTGCAGTGAATGGGTGCCGTCAGAATGAGAATCCAAACAGCTGATAAAAACATCACAATAATCCACAAGTAATCCACACCACTCCAGTCCATCATTTAACGTCTTAAGTGAAAAACTGCATGTTTTGAAGAAACAAATCCATTATTAAGGCATTTTCACATTTTGTCTTGCCAAAATAACAGTTCGTATTCCATAATAACACTTCCTCTAGTACAAAAAAGTCTATCCCCTGTTGTCCTCATATCAAAATCCACTGACATAATTGTGCAGAACAGCTTTGGACTGCTTTAACTTGTAAACAGTGCTCAGTTTGCATATTTCATTTTCTATATTATAGAAATATTATCCATATTATAGAAATATGCAGTTGCATTGCATCTGATTCAGATGGGATTACTTTTTCACTGAGGAAACCATTATTATTGACACTACTTGTGGATTTTTGTGATGTTTTATCAGCTGTTCGGACTCTCATTCTGACGGCACCCATTCACTGCAGTGGATCCATTGATGAGCAAGTGATGTATTGCTAAATTTCTCCAAAATCTGTTCTTCTGAAGAAACAAACTCATCTACTTCTTGGACGGCCTGAGGGTGAATACATTTTTAGCAAATTGTCATTTTTGGGTGAACTATTCCTTTGCGTAAACGGTCATAAATGTTCACAGAAGCTTTCAGAAAGGAGGTA
The DNA here is from genome assembly GCA_019740295.1 of Labeo calbasu. Lineage (NCBI taxonomy): Eukaryota > Metazoa > Chordata > Actinopteri > Cypriniformes > Cyprinidae > Labeo > Labeo calbasu. The sequence continues at coordinate 7,516 of JAHKKF010517845.1, forward strand.
GAAATAAAACGTTGCTTCGAATGAGCATGACTGCTCTACAATCACAAAAGTAACAGAAGGCAATGTAATGAGGGCACAGATTCAGTTTTTCAAAGTCAGAAGGCTTGAGGAAACGGCCTTGGCATGTTTCCTGTGCCAGGATTTGTGTGAGAAAATCTGACCTTTGTATTATGAAAACATTGTGTGGTTGCTTCCTTAGCAAACATTTATACTAAGGCAATTTGTTCTCGTAGAAAAGTTTAGTTAACTTAAAAGTACTGTATAAATGTGTGTTTACATAAACAGACTTAAGATTAACATTACAAAGCAAAGGTTTGTATATTCACCAAAAGCACATGTATAGGAAATACACGAGCAAGGCTATTATGTGAATGTAAAAGCAGAATAGTGAACACTACTGTGATCAACCTGTACTTTATGAAGCGATAGATAAATGATGTTGACAACTGAATTTCCCAACAAAAACGAATAAGCAGCGTTTTGGCGAGTTAGCTAAAAAAAGCAGCGCCCACGTGTAATAGGATTCATGAGTAGTACAATGCAAAGAAGGCCTCAAATCTGATTTTCCCGATATAGTAGGTCCACGTGCCAGTACAGTCAACCGATAACACTGGAGGATAATACTGGTATAGTAATAATAGCAATATAGCGCTTAATTCTGTTCAAGTTTAAAATACCTTACATGTTCAGATCAAAGAGACAGAAACATATTGTCGTTTTTGTCTACGGAATTAGTCAAATGCTGATTCTCTGCACACAAACACACATACACAAGTTAAAAAAAGACTGTTTTGGAGTGCTATCTGATACAATCATACGCCACGTCTGACACGTCTTCATTCTCTTCAGCATGTGCAGGGCAGAGTTGTAGTGTTTGACCCACCTAGCTGCCCCACTGCCATTAGCAGAATGTCTTTCTTTTCTTTATAAAAGCGCAGCTCCCGTCCTGCCAGACGAGCCTCTTCCAGCTCGCGCTCGGTGGCGGCCATCTCTCGATTGATGGTACCGGATAAAGCGTGTTCTCGGCTGACCCAGTCGGCGGCCATTTGTGTACGCATGTCATCGTCTAGCGCTCGGTGGGAGTAATGAGCAAGCACTTCCTGTTTACAAAAAACAAGGCTGACTGTTATATACACCATAGACAGGCCAGTGAAACATATTAATGAGGCAAATAAATATTTACAAGAAACTAACAAGGGAATAATAATAAATAAAAAAGAAAAAAAAAAATATATACACTACTTTTAATGTTTTTTTTTTTTTAAAAAAAGTCTCTTCTGTTCACCAGGCCTGCATTTATTTGATCGAAAATACAGCAAAAGTGGTAATATTGTGAAATATTTTTATTTTACTAGTTAAAATAACTACTTTCTATTTTAATATATTTATTCCTGTGATCAAAGTGATTTTCAGCATCATTACTCCAGTCTTCAGTGTCACATGATCCTTCAGAAATCATTCTGAAATGCTGATTTTCTGGTCAAGAAACATTTTTATTTTTACTGTCAATATTTAAAACAGTTGAATACATTTTTAAGGATTCTTTTTTGAATAGAAAGATCCAAAGATCAGCATTTATCTGAAATAAAAAGCCTTTGTAACATTATACGCTATACCATTCAAAAGTTTGGAGCAGTTTTTTGGGGGGGAAATTATACAAATTTAATACTAATTTATTTTAGATAAATGCTGTTCTTCTAAAAACTTTCTATTCATCAAAGAAATCTGAAAAAAAAAAAGTTCTACTGTTTTACCATAATAATAATAAATGTTTTTTGAGGAGCAAATCTGAATATTAGAATGATTTCTGAAGGATCATGTGACTGGAGTACTAATGCTAAAAATTCAGCTTCAAAATCACAGGAATAAATTACATTTTAAAATATATTTAAACAGAAAACAGTTATTGTAAATAGTAAAAATATTTCAAAATGTTACTATTTTTGCTGTACTTTGGATCACAAATGCAGGCTTGGTGAGCAGAAGAGACTTCTTTTAAAAAAAAAAAAAAAAAAAACGTACTGTTCAAAAACTTTTGACTGATAGTGTATATTAAACGACTTTAGTCTTAGTTTTGTTATGCAAAGTTCAAATGTTCTCATAAACATTTTTGCCAGTTATTTTACTATTATTGAGACACTATTATAGTTATTTTATGAATATTCTGAATTCATTTAAGTTTTATATTTTCTGTTTTCATGTAGCATTTTTTGTGGTTTTGTTATTTTTATGTCTACTGGTTTTTTTTTGTTTTTTTAAATACATTTTTAGTTGGAGTTACCTCAGAAACTATAGCTTTGTTTACCTTTTTGTATATTTTATTTATTTATTTAGCACATTTTGGTAAATGTTTACATTATTTCAAGTAACTTTTTTTTTGCAATCTGCAGCTTCTCTCTGCTCCTAAATCTGTCGGAGCACTCACCTACATTTTACTTTTCATTGCTTTTCTAGTATTAGGAATAATAGTTTCTATGCCAAGTTTCTGAGCTCAAAATAGTTGTTACTGACATGTAAATGTAGGCGAGCGTGTCAGAATAGTTTTAATAATTGGTATTTTTGGAGTGAGGAGGAAGTTTTGTGATTTGCAAGTTACAGCATGCAGTACACTATTTTATTTTAAAAGATGAAGGTACATATGACTCTTCATGGTATGACTCTTATAAAGGAGAAGTTCACTTCCAGAATGAAAATTTCCTGATATACTCACCCCCATGTCATCCAAGATGTCTTTCTTTCTTCAGTCGAAAAAGAAATTTCTTTTAAAGGTTTTTGAAGAAAACATTCCAAGATTTTTCACCATATAGTGGACAATCAGCCACCAGCCAACAGGTTGAAGGCCCAAATTGCAGTTTCAATGCAGCATCAAAGGACACTACATGATCCCAGCCAAGGAATAAGGGTCTTATCTAGCGAAACGATAGTTCATTTTCTAAGAAAAATACAAATTTATACTTTTTAACCACAAATGCTCATCCTGCACTGGCTCGACCTCACACATGGAAGTACCGACCCAGTGTTTGCAAAGCGAACGTGCAAAGAAAGTCAAACACTCTTTACAAAAAAAAGTTGATGTCGAACGATTTTTGTCATACCCTACCTTTTTTTTAACCGAAGTACACAGATGAAGAACTAACCACCCGTGACTTTTGTAATGTGATTACGCAATGTGTGAAGATACGCATGCGTATTGCAGAGCCGGTGCAAGACAAACATTTGTGGTTAAAAAGTATAGAATTTTATATATTTTTTTAAGAAAATGACTAATCGTTTTGCTAGATTAGACCCTTATTCCTCAGCTGGGATCGTGTAGAGCACTTTGAAGCTGAAGGAAACTTTCATTCTGGAAGTGAACTTCTCCTTTAAGTACTACTGAAAATAGAATATTTGTCTTCACCTGACGAGAGCATTGCCTTTCTCTCATGGCTTTGAGACTACCATTCCAATGGAGAAGCTGGAAAACCGTCATCAGTTCCTAAAGAAAAGGTTAAAAATTGAAATCTAAATGTACAGTTACTCGATTTTTCATTTAGTCCAATAATGATCTCACTTACCTGGAACTCCAGCATAGATTTCCCCTTATTAGACTCTAACATGAACCGAAAAGCACCAATGCCTGTACTTGGGTTATCAGCTTCTTCTCTGTTTCCCTGGAGTAAATACAGACGAGTAAAGGTCAATAATGTCAACGATACACTATTGTTAAAGGTTTCTGGGTTTGATTTTAAAGAAATGACTAGTTTCTTTCGGCAAGGATGTACTAAATTGATCAACAGTGACAGTAAAGACATTTAAAATTTAGCAGAACAACTCTTTTCAACATTGATAATAATAAATGTTTCTTAAGCAGCAAATTATCATATTAGAATGATTTCTGAAGGATCATGTGACACTGAAGACTGGAGTAATGATGCTGAAAATTCAGCTTTGCATCACAGGAATAAATTACGTTATATTAATATATTTAAAATATATTACTGTAACAATATTTCACAATACTGATGTTTTTAAGTGTATGTTGATCAAATAAAGTAAATGAAGTGCCTATTCATTGTAACTCCATTCATTGTAACTAGCATTTGTGTGCCACAGAAGAAAAATAAGGTTAAATGACACTAGAACGTTCATTTTTGGGTGAAGTAACCCTGAGATAAGTGTGAGAACTCACATTAAAAGAGGCTAGAGCCTCACAAACACTCTTCTCTATGAACTCATCTGTGATGCGTCGAGATGGATGCTCATTGAAAACAGAATTCATTAGGGCAATTTTGGCCGCGCTCCTTCTCGCTTCAGCTTTAGTCGGGCAGAACTGAGAAGATCAAAGATGTTATTTAACCACAGTGTAATCGAATCCTGAAGATGCTCACAGAATTCATCTCCGAGAGATCCTCAAGAGAAAACATTAGGCACAAAATATGCAGACACAGATGGCAACCAAAACACAATTATTTATTTTCTGAAGATCTGAAGCTCCAAGGCAAATGCATTGGAAAATGTAAAGAGAAATACTGCTTGCCTGAAAACTCCCGAAGCAGCTTCCCCCGGGGAGACTGACGTAGCAGACGTAAGGGGGGCTATTGGACGGGACCATCTCATAGACGACAAGAGCTCCGTTTCTCAGGTCAGCGCCTCGTGACTGTTTCATCTGCCAGAACTCCTGCAAGGCCTCCACGACATTCACTGTGGGAATCAGAACCATCATATCAGAGTATACAACACCATTCTAGTATATTTTAAGACTTGTGAGTTCAAACAGGTTCTATTCAAGCTGAAGTAACTTAAGAGATGCACTGTGGTGAAAACCAAGTTTTTTTTTTAAAATCGTTTAAATGTCTATCTCGGTTTTTTAATTTATACATCTTCTGAAGGCTGAATAAATACGCTTTCCATTGATGTTTGATTTGTTAGGATAGGGCGATATTTGGCCGATATATAACTATTTGAAAATCTGGAATCTGGGTGCAAAAAAAAATCAAAATATTGAGAAAATTGCCTGTAAAGCTGTCAAAACGAAGTTCTTAGCAATGCATATTACTAATAAAATTGTAAGTTTTGATATATTTGGGGTAGGAAATTTACAAAATATCTTCATGGAACATGATCTTTACTTAATATCCTAATGATTTCTGGCATAAAAGAAACACTATCGTTAAGTGTATTTTTGGCTATTGCTACTAATATACCTGTGCTACTTAAGACCTGTGGACCTGTGGTCCAGGGTTACATTTACTCACCCTTTTATGGGGTTCCCTTCTTTTCTTTAAACACAAAACCATTTCTGGTAGCCATTGACTTCCATAGTTTCCCCATACTATTGAAATCAATGGCTACCAGCAACTGTTTGGTTCAAAATATCTGTTTTTGTGTGTTTAACAGAAGAAAGAAGCTCATATAATTAATCACTGCAGGGTGACTCTAATTTTACTGAATAAAGCCAAATACAGAAATACTTTTACAAAACATGTTCATAAATTTTTCTGTCACTATGACTGTCTCAGTACACAATGAAAAGCACATGCTTACTGAATGGCTGATTTAAAGGAAGCTTGTTGTTGCGAAATTGCTTAGATACTACATCTAACAGGAAATAATGGGTGGTGTATTTGAACAAGGGTACTGTTAAAATCATTACAGCCACACATAACACTTAAGCACAAATATATAATGGTGTTTTTTATGCAAATGAAAGCTAAGCTTCTTGGGGGTTGCATTTGGACAATCTGAAGTGTCTCAGAGGTAGATTAAAACACTTAACCTGCCTCTAAAGAACATTGGGAACAGTCTATCCGACAATAATCCATTTAATGTAATTAGGTCAGCATGTCAGGGGGCTCAATCTGAGTGCTCGAATCGAATGTTTAAACACACCTATGGTGGTGCAAAATGCTGTCTTGTTGCATGAATGCATCTCATGAAGAACATATCTGGCTAAAATTGCATAAAATTCTTTAATATTGCTGGGAAATATATTGAAAATCAAAAGCAAATGATATACTGCAAGAAAATTAAGCTTTTTTTTTGCCACTGCCTTTCTGTGACTTTATTGTTCTTGTTTACTTTAAACATAATTTATATACATTTAAATGCTATTATATAATTTATAATAAATACACATATCTTAATGTTTCCAAATATCGACTTACCTTTTTGCAATGTATAGAATAAAATAATATTCAAAACTCCTACTGCTGAGACACTGCAAAAAGTTATGTTTTAGGATCATTAATTAAATTCTTGTATTCTAAGCAAATTCTTTTGAAGTTGCAATACAGTTGAAATATTTTGCATGTGGGTCAATTAAGTGGCACATTTTTGTCTGGATCTAGGCTATTAAATAACTCAAAAATACATGAAAATGTAATTCATACAGAGGACGAAGACAATCTCTCCTATGAAGATCATGTTTTTAACGTGTGAATTAAGAGACATGTGACCCTGGACCACAAATCCAGTCTTAAGTAGCACAGGTATTTTGTATTTGTTGCAATAGCCAAAAATACATCGTATGGGTCAAAATTATCGATCTCTCTTTTATGCCAAAATCATTAGGATATTAAGCAAAGATCATGTTCCATGAAGATATTTTGTAATACATCAAAACTTAATTTTTGATTAGTAATATGCATTGTTAAGAACTTAATTTGGACAACTTTAAAAGCGATTTTTTCAGTATTTTGATTTTTTTGGACCCTCAGATTCCAGATCTGTAAATAGTTGTATCTCAGCCAAATATTGTTCCATCTTAACAAACCATACATCAGTAGAAATCTTATTTATTCATTTATATGAGGTATAATTCTCAGTTTCAAAAAATGTACCCTTATGACTGGTGTTGTGCTCCAGGGTCACATATTTGGAGGGTTTAACGTATATGGGTCATGTAAAAAAAAATATGATAGATAGATAGATAGATTCTAAAATATTACAATAATAAATATGATATATTTTTTATTAATAGGTAAGTTTCATTTAGGTCAAACGGAGTAACCCCAAGGAAAACTTAATAATATTCATTACACAAAAACTAACTTGAGAAAATACAGATTTGTTCTTTCACGTGTGTTTAATATAAACTTATATGTATGTATATATATATATATATACATATATATATATAAAAGTAATGATATATGAAATTTAATATATGAAACATTTAAAAAACAAACGTTTACACTTCTAAGAACTTTACATTTACATTTTTAACTATGTTTAAAGAATTTAAAGATTTCTCATTGTTTATCATTGACCCTCATGCTCTCATGTGCAAAACATCTCCATGTTCACCCCACATACCCCTGCCATATCCTTGCGTGTGTTTGGCAAAGCTCCGGACTACCGCGTCCACTGCCTCTCTCAGAACCGCCGGGTTGGTGGGATTGGACAGACCCAGACCCGCCGACATGTCCACCGAACCGAACCCGCTGCCCATGATACCGGACCCGAGACTGTGGAGCTGAAGGGGCGGCGGTGGTGGCGGCGGCCCCGGGGAGGCAGACACCGAGACGTGGGAACCCTGTGCCGAGGAAAGAGTGCCGGTTACACCGGGCCGCAGGGAGCGGAGGGTCCCGGTCGCGCTAGCTCCATATCCGATACCGGGCTGCAAGCGCTGATGGCGAAGAGACTCCATTGTCTTGAAAAGTGATGCAAAAGAAACCAACACAAAGGGAGCGACTGCTAGGAGCGATTGCAAAGCCGATTAAAGCTGCATATGGCAAACATAAAAGTGTTTCTCGATGGTATGAGCTTTGTCAGGCTGATTGGGCAAAATATTATTTACTGTTTGGGGCGTAAAACTGCCATAGGGAGGAAAAAGGAGCAGCATATGCTTGTGTTTGACCAATAGATGGATTCACGCTGTGTGACGTGGCACGTCCGGCCAACCCTTCCCAAATGCACAAATCCCCGTAACCAAATCACTATAAACATCGCCGTTTTCAAATATTTGCTATACGTTTATGTATATTTATGTAAATAAAGTCCTCCTTACAAATCACACGCGAAAAAAAGATACTAAAGCAGAAAAGACTCGCTGAGAACAACTACTAAACATGGTTGACAAGTTTAAGATGGTACTGTTACATGCTGGTATATTTTTTGTAAGGCACCACAGATAAATAGGTAAAAATATTAATTAACTGATATCACTATACTTAGTTGATTAATCACAGTACATTAAGACATTTGTGTAGGCCTGTAAAACGTTGATTATGCAAATGCTGTATTATCAAATTTAAAAAATCACTCATTTGTAAAATCTTCAATAATACAAATAATCAGAAATTTGTATGTCTAATAAAGGCCTTGAAATGTCATTGTTTTGTAGAAATAAAGAGTTGCACTTTTCTAGAGTTCAGAATAGAAATTGGCTGAATAAAGCCAATTGTTTAATTTTGTTGAAGGGTTTTTTGGATTGTGTGCTTTTAAGTCTCTATAAATCCCAAAAAATACTGTTAACATCAAA